>MCJB01001264.1:0-14407 GCA_002018475.1 Nicotiana obtusifolia | reverse complement strand
GTTACCACTCCAGTATAAAGATGGCCCCATATGAGGCCTTGTACGGAAGGAAATGTCGATCACCAATTGGGTGGTTTTAAGTTGGTGAGACTGAGTTGCATGGGCCAGACTTAATCCACCAAGCTATTGAAAAAGTGAAAATGATACAAGAACGGTTGAGGACAGCACAAAGTAGACAAAAGTCTTATTCTGATGTCCGACGTCGTGACTTAGAATTTCCGGTTGATGATTGGCTGTTCTTAAAAATCTCACCCATGAAGGGTGTTATGCGTTTCGGAAAGAAAGGCAAATTGAGTCCCAGATACATTGGTCCGTATAAAATCCTTCGACGGATCGGACATGTTGCTTATGAACTAGAACCACCCTCGGAAATGGAGTTCGTCCATCCAGTATTTCATGTGTCTATGTTAAAGAAGTGTATTGGAGATCCTTCCCGGATCGTCCCCATCCATGATATACAGGTTACGGAGAATCTATCACATGAAGAGGTTCCCGTAGCCATATTGGATAGACAAATCCGTAAGCTACGAACAAAGGAGGTAGCTTCTGTTAAAGTGTTGTGGAGAAATCAAAATGTAGAAGAAATGACATGGGAAGCAGAAGAAGAAATGAAATCTAAGTATCCGTACTTATTTCAGAATGTGAATAATGATGATGATGAAAGAACTCAAAAATACAATGAAAGAAACGTCCCCAAGCGGTAAGCAAGAATCTTATTGCTAATGTTTCCTTTTATTATGATGATCCATGATGACCAATGTGAGCCTTAGGTCTGTGATTTCTTTTCCTTACACTGTTTTCTCTATTATATATGTATCCTCACATTCGAGGACGAATGTTCCTAAGGGGGGGAGAATGTGATACCCCGTAAATTCACCTATGTGATTATGCCGTAATGTGGTAAGTGTGTATGGGCCTAAGAATAATAAGAATGGTTGAAATATATTGAAAAATGTTAAGAAAAAAAAAAAAGAGAAGAACAAATGAGCAAAAAGCGACGGCAGTGTGAGGAAAGCGAACCGCGAAATGGAAAAGCGGTTCGCGAAATCCCCCTACCCATCGCGAACACGGACAGAACGTGGAGGAGCCATTTCGCGACAAGAAAGCGATTCGATTTCTTGAAAAGCGAATCGCGAAGTGGGCATGGGCATCGTGAACTGAAGCAGAAAGTTTAGGCGAGAAAAGCGATGAGAAAGCAATTCGCGAAATGAAAAAGCGAATCGCGAAATCAACCTCCCCGTCGCGAAGTGAAGCAGAACATAAGGTCGCATTTCGCGACCAAAAAGCGGTCCGCGAATCCCAAAAGCGAACTGCGAAATGCCCCTTCTGCGTCGCAAAATCGACATTGTGCTGAAATTAAGTTTTTGACTCTTTGACCTATAAAAGGCACTCAAACTCGTTCCCATTTCATTTTATAAGACCCCAAAACATCAGAACACTCCCAAGAACATCTCTCCTAAAGAACCCACAAGCCCTAATTGATTCTTCTTCATCCAAACACAAGAAATTGAAGAAGGAAAGCATAAACTGGGGAAATAGGAAGGAACCCCAGCTGAAGTTCTTCTCTCGCAAACCCAACTAAAAGGCGAACTTAGAGATTGAAGAATCAAGGAAGGGAAATGGGCTAATCAACATGCAAGGTGAGTTCTTACACCCATTTACTTAGGGATTCTTGGAAATCCATCACATGCATGTAAGAATCCATAAAAATGAGAAAGAAAGCTTTGGGTCTAAATTAATCACCACCAATAGAGTGGGTCATGAACGATTTTGAGTTGCATGTGTCATAAACATGCTTAATAAGTCTAAGAGGGAAGAAATTTGGGGAAAACATCTCATGAACTTCGGAAATTATGAATAATCGAATCTAATGACGCTACACCGAGCCATGACGAATTGGCCGGGCTAATGACGATACACCGAGCCATAATGAACTGGCCGGGCTAATGACGATACACCGAGCCATAATGAATTGGCCGGGCTAATGACGACACACCGAGCCATAATGAATTGGCCGGGCAAATGACGACACACCGAGCCATAATGAATTGGCCGGGCAAATGTTATCACACCGAGCCATGATGAGTTCGCCGGGCAATGATGACGTATAAACACCGATTAGTCGGGTATGTAATAATAGTAATAATGGTATTAATAGTACAAGCCCAAGGAGGCATATGCTATTATAAAACTCGCAAAGGCGAGGTCATGATTATAGTTATGATATAATTATGAGCCCGAGGAGGCATATGTGTGTGCGAATGTATGTGATAACGATAATGGTAATGATGATTACGATTATGAGCCCATGGAGGCATATTTATTGGTTGTGGTCCTATAAGGACGTATGTGCGATGATTGTATAAATGGAATGAATATATGATGAATGTATTTGAACGATATACTTAAAAGTAAGAAACCCACAGTAAAGCAGGTGTAAACTAAAGAGATGAGTACTTAACGCATTGGATATAATGAACCCGTATGAAAGTAACAGACTTGTGATAATGAAATATGTCTTGAATCTTTGAAATGATGGAAATGAGTTCCATAATGAATATGTTAAAGGTATGTTGCCCTCGGAGGTAAATCCTAGTATTCATGAGTTGTATACTCCTATTGTATTGTTATGTTATTGCCTTCAGTTATATATATTCCTGTCTTACATACTCAGTACATATTTCGTATTGACGTCCTTTGTTGTGGATGCTGCATATCGTGCTGCAGGTCCTAATAGATTGACAGGTGAAGCCCCTCCTCCACAGTAGGCTACCATATCAGTCCAGCAGAAATAGCAAGGTTCATCTTTCGGACTTGCTATACTTGGGTATGCTTTTGTATAAATATTCTTGGGCATGTCGGGGTCCTGTTCCGACTAAGTATTTTGTATACATTCCATAGAGGCTCATTAGACAAGTTGTCAGTATGTATAAACAGGAGTTGGGCTATGTGTAATTATGTCGCCTAGTTGGCATCATATGTATTGTGTGTATGGTTTTGTATATAGCCCAGTGGGTTATGTTGTGGTGAATGTATGTTTATATTATGGTATATTGCTGCGACAGGTAAAGTCATTATAGTCGACAGGTATAATGTCGTTATTGCCGTGTTGGCAAGTATGTGCACCTTACGAATAATAAGGGTAGTCATGTACAGGGTTCGCCGGTACTCTGCAAGCAGGGTTCGATGCCCGGTCGCGGGCCCCCGAGGTTGGGTCGCGACACCTTGGATGTAGCAACCTCCGATTTTTCCATTTGCACCTCGTTGACCAAAATTTCACGATCCGAAGTGAGCGCCTCGACTTGGGATTGAAGCACATCGGTACTCTTAGTCAGAGCCCCGATTTTCTCTTTTGCCTCCGATAATTGATTTTCCGATGAAATCATTTGAGCTTGGAGGGCCTCCTTTTCCGAAGTCAGCAGATCTGTCCTGGTTCTCGATTCATTGATTTCTGCTTTGTCCTAACTTTCCTCGGATCGGAATCGGTTTATTTGGTCGATCTGTTGCCCCATCTGATCGATTAAGCCAAAATTTTCTCTACGCACAAAGTCTAGTTTGGACCGAAGGGTCGACATCTCCCCTTCGAGCCGCTCACGACGCGCCGATTCTTCCCTTTGTCGAGGAAAAGCCTCATGATGAAGCACCGAGGCCTACAAGTACAAGAGAAAATATGACAGTTAGTCGAAGTTTGAAATGCAAAATGGTGAACACCAGACAAGGCTTATCAGAAACTTACCTTATTTAATGCTTGTTGAGCCTCATTGAACAAGCAGGGCACATCCACATCATCCATCGCGGCCTGATCTTCTTCGGTTACCAAACACCGAAGATAACTAGCCACCCCCACAGGCGCAGAAAGGGCCCTAGCATCTTCGGGAATGGCAAACTTTATTATCCGCTTCCGATCAGAATCTGAACTCAGAGCAGGAAATCTATCCACCAGCTTTGGACCAGAAGATGCCTTGCTCGTTCCGGTGGAGGGACTCTTCCTCGATACTTCGAGCCCAAAAGTATCTGCCGATTCCACGCCGTCGAAGAAACCTTGGAAAGGTCCTTCCGGTATAGGGCCTTTGCTCGGGGAGTGTCCTTTTGCGGCTCGGCCTCTTTAAAAGTTGACTCCGAGAAAGAAGGGGAGTCCATTGTTTCTATGGGGCCCGAGATTCCATGCGTCGCCTCTCTCGCATCGGGGGAAGCCCTAGTTCTCGCCCCCATTTCGAGGCCCTCGACTCGATGAAGATGTGCTTCATCGGCCCTTTGCTCGGGGACTGCCCGAGATGGCTCGCTGCCCAAAAATTCGAGGTCTTCGTCTACCTCGGACTCGTCTATCAATCGATAAGTTGGGTCTGAGATCTTGGGCTTACGAGCTATCCTTTTCCTCGACCTCTTCCTCTCGAGCCCAAAAGAACTGGGGATTTCCTTCCTCTTTTTCTCCTGCTTTGACGCAGGGGGATGGAAGGGAATCTCACTATCAAGGGACGCTGGCCTCAATTCAACGTCCTTTGATAGACCTGCGAATGAAGAATGAAGCAAATTATAAATCAACAACATTATCGATATCATAAGGCGCAGAATTGAAACGTTTCGGTCTCACCATGATTTTTGGCCTCCCATCGGCCCTTCAATATCTCGCGACAGGCATGCTCCGAATAGGTCCTTTGAGACACCACTTTCTTGACCCATTCTTTCAAGTGCATAATCGCGGCCGGCGTTCGAGAAACAGCTACACATGTGAAATTGGTTAGTGAGATAACAAAGGAAAAACATCAGACAAATTGGAATAGGAGGATAGCACTTACGGTTCATGTTCCACTTCTCAAGGAACAGCATGTCTTTGGCGGGAATCAGGTCCGATGTCTTTATCCGAACAAATCGGCTCATCCAACCTCGATCCTTATCTTCGTCGATGCTCGAGAAGGGGGATTTGCTTGCCAGGCGAGTAAGTTTTATTAATCCCCCTCGGAAGATTCGGGGACTATGTAGCCGCAGAAGATGATCGAGGGTGAAGGGGTGCCCGTCGATCTTACTTAAAAAGAGCGGAGGAGAATGACTATTCTCCAAATAGAGGGGTGAATCTGACCCAGCGTTACATCATACCTTTTGCAAAAGGAGACAATGATGGGGTCTAAAGGGCCCAACGTGAAGGGATAAGTGTAAACACTCAAGTAGCCCTCCACGTGGGTGGTGATCGCCTATTCCGGTGCGGGAACCACCACGCATTTATCAACCCAGTTACAATCTTCCTTCACCCTGTCGATGATTTTGTTCGTAATCGAACAAATGTATCTAGTGACCAATTCGCCCTGGCCCGGTACAGAAGAAGCCTTCTCTACCTTAAAATCGGAACCGATTGAACACCCAGTCGGTATAAACGCTTTTAAAAGGGGTTCGGTCGTAGTTTCCTCAACAACGACAGGTTCAAGATCCTCAGCGGGTTGAGAAGAAGAGAGGGTTTGTTTTTGGGGAACAGATTTGGATGTCTTTGCCATTATTAATGAAGAGTTAAAGAAGCTAATAGATGCAGGGGTGAGACAAGAATAAAGGGGAGGATCACTTATGGACAAACTCAGAAAGCTTGAAGAAGATAATGTTCAAATAACGCAAACTTTTGGAACTGAAGATAAAGAGAGCTATTTATACCCTTTTAAAGGTGGTGGTTCGTATCCCAAAATGAGGAAGCATTAATTAGCATTTGTGTTACAACCCGTAAATTCGTACATTAGAATAAGATGTGAAGTAGTTTACATATAAGGACCTAAGAACCCGGAAAATAGTTTAAAGTTAAGAAAGAGAAC
Source organism: Nicotiana obtusifolia (assembly GCA_002018475.1). Classification (NCBI taxonomy): domain Eukaryota; kingdom Viridiplantae; phylum Streptophyta; class Magnoliopsida; order Solanales; family Solanaceae; genus Nicotiana; species Nicotiana obtusifolia. The sequence continues at coordinate 8,615 of MCJB01001264.1, read as the reverse complement.
AAAGGTGTCGCATAGCTAGATATGCGAACCGCAAAGCACAACTGCGGACCGCATATCCAACACCAGGGTCGAAAAATGAGACAGAGTTCTGGGCTGAAGTTGTGTCAAATATGCGACCAGTATGCGAACCGCATAATGTAAATATGGACCGCAAATGTGACACCTTCCATTGCAGAATGGAACAGAGTTCTGGGCTGAATCCGTGTCTGAAATGCGACCAGAATGCGATCGCATTGTTGAAAATGCGAAGCGCAAATCTGGCCCTTCTGCGTCGCATAATGCAACAGATTTTCGGGGTGAGATTTGCGACCAAAATGTGAATCGCACATCCTGTTTGCGGTGGGTATGCGATCGCGAACCTGAAATTTGTCAGGTACGTGTGCCACTTATTGCCAGGCCTATAAAAGGGACCCAAACCCGTCCCTCCTTCATTTTTCTGAGTCCAAGCATAGTAGAAGGCCCCAAACAACCTCTCTCAAAGCCCCACCCCTACACAACCAATTTTCCTCTCTTCTAAACTCTCAATTGAAGAAGGAAAGCAAGAAATTGAAGAACTAAGAGGGAACCCTAAATAAGTTTTCCTCCTCCTATGAACCCCCATTGAAGGCAAAACCTAGAGATTAAGGAATCAAAGAAGAGGGTCAAATAATTCACATGCAAGGTAAGTTACTACTCCCTTTCATGTAATTCTCCCTTGAACATTTATGATAGGTGGTTGCATGCCAGTAAGAACTTTATGGGAATATGACTAGAAGCCATGAAGTCGAAATAAGTGGGGTTAAGCGGAATGGGTCATGATTATTAAGGGTTGTAAATGGATTGCATGTGCTGTAAATACGTTTGATGAGGTTTAAGGGAGGAAGGTGGTAGAGAAGCACCACATGAATTTGGGAAATTATGGTTAATGATAGCTATCACGCGTAGTGAGTAACGATTGAACTGTTCCTTAATTGTAGACTAAGGAATTGTAGCAAATTGCGTAGCTCGAGAACTGGCGCAGTAAGTACCAGGTATGTAAGACTATACCGTTCTTTCTTTTGCACGACCTCTATGGAATACAATGCCACGAACGAGCCCCAAGGAATATTCTATTATTAGAAGCTAGTGTTGCTTATATTGTTTTCCCTCTATGAAATGATTATTCTTGTTTCGTGACTTCAATGCTGATGGTAATCCTTGAGTCTTATAAAGCTCATGTTAACGAGGTATTCTTAACTATGTGTGAAAGAGGGGATAACAGATGTATGTCACTAAAAAGGGTCTGGAACACTTATTTATAAATGAACTTGCAATGTATTAAATATATGTGTGATTGAATCCATGTGACCGCACCTATTGAAGTCCGGGTATGTTGTGACCGCGCCTAGCACGGCCGGGTAAGATATGATATGATATGATATGATATGATATGATAATGATGAGCCCAGAGAGGCATGTGATGATGATGAGCCCACAGAGGCATATGATGACGAGCCCACAGAAGCGTACGATGATGATGAGCCCAGGGAGGCGTATGTGATTGTATGAGGTAACGATTATGTAACGGTTACGGTAACAACAAATGTATATGAAAATGACAAGCCCACAGGGGCAAGAGTATAAAACGATAATAATGGTAATAAACACGTATATAATAATGTTATAAAGGTTATATGTTTCTATCCTGATGCTTATATCATTGCTCTTATATTGTGTTTCCTGTCTTACATACTCAGTACATTATCCGTACTGACGTCCTTTATTCGTGGACGCTGCATGTCGTGCTGCAGGTCCTAATAGGTTGATAGATGGAGCTCCCCCACCGCAGTAGGCTACCAGTTCAGCAGATATTAGCAAGATTCATCTTCCGGACTTGCTACAGCCTTGGTATGCACTTTGTGTAGATATGTTGGGCATATCGGGGCCCTGTTCCGACATAGGTTGCTTAATGTATGTTCTTGTAGAGGCTCATAGACAAATGTTGATGAATATATGTATAGACCAGTGTCGGGTTTCACTCATGTACGGTCGTATTGCCTCGTCGGCATATGTAATATGTTGTATAGTTTTGCATTGTAGCCCCGTTGGCACACTATGTATATAAGAATGTTTATGTCATGGTATGATGTTTCCGCCTAATGTGATGTTGTTCAAAACTGCATGTGTATGGCAGGCTTTGTAGATAACAAAGAAAGTAAGATAGCAGATATGAGGGGTACGCCAGCGCTCTGCAAGCAGGGTCCAGTGCCCTGTCGCGGCCCTCCGGTTGGGTCGTGACAGAAATTGGTATCAGAGCCAGGTTATGTCCTAGGGATTGTCTATGAGCCGTGTCTAGTAGGGTCTTGATTATGGGTGTGTTGCACGCCACATTTTATAATCAGGAGGCTACCTGACATTTAGGAATGTTACCTTCTTTCGGAATCTAGATCGTGCATAGAGCTATGTCGTAAGTGTTCATCTCTAATACTTGCCTTGTTTTCCTACAGCGATGCCTTCGGCTAGGAAGCAAGCAAATAGTGGACGGCTCGACATAAATACCGGAGAGGGGACCAGTCAGGTGGCCCACGCGGTAGAGGGCCAAAGCGAGACGCCTTTTCAGACTTCATCTACTCCTCCTCCCCCAGAGGATATTAGAAGCCGCCCAGCTTCCCCAGGCCCTTCTTCCGATGCTACGGACTGGGACCTGAGGACTGCAGTGCAATTGTTGACTAGCCTGGTAGCTTCTCAGGCTCAGAGGCAGAATGCCGGTACTACTGAGAGACCGGTCAGTACGAGGGTCCGTGACTTCATCAATTTGGATCCTCCAGTGTTTACCGGGTCTGATCCTAAGGAAGACCCGCAGGATTTCATTAATCAAATACACCGCACATTGCGGGTTATGCATGCCAGTGACACAGAAGCAGTAGAACTGGCTTCTTACCGATTACAGAACTTAGCAGTATTCTGGTATGACGGTTGGGAGAGATCCAGGGGTCCAAATGCTCCCCCACCCGTGTGGAATGAATTCTCTGAGGCGTTCCTTCTCCACTACCTGCCAGTTGAGGTACGTCGAGCCAAGGCCGATAAGTTCTTGAACCTTAAACAGGGAAATATGAATGTATGAGAGTACAGTATGCAGTTTGACTCTCTGGCAAGGTATGCTCCCCACATGGTGGCAGAGATGAGCGACAGGGTTCACTTATTCGTGAACGGATTGGGACCGCACTTAATAAATGAATGCACAACGGCCTCCTTGATAGAGGGCATGGATATCTCCCGAATTCAAGCCTATGCCCAGACTATAGAGGACCGTAAACGCCAACAAAGGGCGGACAGGGAACAGGAGAGGACCCAGCATAAGAGAACGAGAGTTGCGGGGTATTCTGGTGACTCCAGAAGTAGTGTGAGGCCCCATTCTTCAAGGAGTTCGGCACCACCTGTGTCTAGCGCCCCTCGACAGTTCCAGAGTTCGCGGCCATTAGGCTCGCCATATCACAGTGCTACTAGTCAGATGAGATCCCCAATGCCTCATTCTGAGCAGTGTGGCAGGACCCACTTTGGACCACGCCGTCGAGGTTCGGATAGATGTTATTATTGCGGACAGCCCGGTCATCTGATGCGGGACTGTCCTTACAGAAGGGATGGTGGCATGGCTCACCAAACTAGATATGCGGCTGGTTCTTCCTTATCTATTCGACCTCCAGTACGAGGTCCTCAGCAGCCAGCAGTTCGTGGCGGAGGCAGCGGTGCAATGCCGGGCCCAAGCGGTGTTCAATATCGAATATATGCTCTAGCGGGCCGACAGGACCTTGAGTCATCTCCGAATGTTGTCACAGGTATATTATCAGTGCTTTCTCATGATGTGTATGCATTGATTGATCCCGGGTCCACGTTATCTTATGTTACATCCCTTGTGGCTGATAAATTCGATATTGCACCTGAATTAATAAGCAAGCCCTTTGTGGTATCCACTCCAATAGGAGATTCTGTGATTGCTAGAAGAGTATATAGAGGTTGCACTGTGGCGATCTGTAATCGTCAAACCTCGGCAGATCTAATTGAGTTAGAAATGATCGACTTCGATGTGATAATGGGAATGGACTGGTTGGCATCGTGCTATGCCAGTGTCGATTGTCATACAAAGGTGGTCAGATTTCAATTTCCTGATGAACCCGTCCTTGAATGGAAGGGGAACGTTGCTACGCCGAAAGGTAGGTTTATTTCCTACCTTTAGGCGAGGAAGATGATTTCCAAGGGTTGTATTTACCATCTTGTTCGCGTTATGGACGCGAAGGCGAAGTCGCCTATTCTACAGACAATTCCGATAGTCAACGAATTTCTGGATGTCTTTCCAGATGAACTTCCAGGTCTTCCTCCTGAAAGGGAGATCGAGTTTGGCATCGATGTGTTGCCTAATACTCACCCAATTTCTATTCCTCCATATAGAATGGCCCCAGCAGAGTTGTGGGAGTTGAAGAACTTACTGGATAAAGGCTTCATTAGGCCTAGCACTTCACCTTGGGGTGCGCCAGTCTTGTTCGTACGAAAGAAAGACGGATCGTTACGGATGTGTATCGATTATCGTCAGTTAAATAAGGTCACCGTAAAGAACAAGTATCCACTTCCAAGAGTTGATGACCTGTTTGACCAGCTCCAGGGAGCCAGATATTTCTCCAAGATTAACCTGCGCTCAGGGTATTTTCAGTTAAGGGTCAAGGAGAAAGACATTCCAAAAACAGCTTTCCGAACTAGATATGGACATTTTGAGTTCCTAGTAATGTCATTCGGGCTAACAAATGCCCCGGCTGCTTTCATGGGTCTCATGAACACTATATTCAGGTCTTATCTTGATGTGTTCATGGTGGTATTCATTGATGATATCTTGGTATATTCTCGTTCAGAGGCAGAACATATGGGTCACTTGTGGATTATATTGCAGACCCTTCGGGACCACAGGTTATATGCAAAGCTCGCCAAATGTGAGTTTTGGTTGAACTCAGTGGAATTCCTAGGCCACGTGATATCTGATGAGGGTATTAGTGTCGATACTCAAAAGATAGACGCAGTCAAGAATTGGCCAAGGCCTACTACGCCATCGGAAGTCCGTAGCTTCTTGGGATTAGCAGGGTATTACAGGCGGTTTGTAGAAGGATTCTCTTCTATATCGGCACCATTAACTAAGCTAACCCAGAAGGCTGCCAAATTTCAGTGGACAGATGGTTGCGAGCGGAGTTTTCAAGAGCTGAAAGATCGATTAACATCCGCTCCAGTCCTTGCTCTTCCTAACGGAACTGAAGGTTATGTGGCGTATTGTGATGCCTCTGGCATAGGGTTGGGATGTGTCTTGATGCAGCATGGGAGGGTAATTGCTTATGCTTCAAGACAATTGAAGAAGCATGAAAAGAACTACCCAACCCATGATTTGTAATTGGCTGCTGTGATATATGCCTTAAAGACATGGCGACACTATTTATACGGTGTCCATGTCGACATCTACACAGACCATAAAAGTTTACAGTACATCTTCAGCCAAAAGGAGTTAAATTTGAGACAACGACGTTGGCTAGAATTACTGAAGGACTACGACATCGAAATACTATATCATCCGGGCAAAGCCAATGTTATGGCCGACGCCCTCAGTCGTAAGTCAATGGGAAGTTTAGCACACATTGAAGCAGGTAAGCAAAGTTTAACCAAAGAACTTCATCAGCTAGCCAGTATGCGAGTCAAATTGTTGGACTCCGAAGATGGAGGTATTGTTGTACATAGCACATCTGAATCATCTCTCGTAGTCGAAGTGAAAGCACGGCGATACGAAGATCCCACCTTGATACGATTGAGAGAGGGCATTCAGCAAGATAGAATCTCAACTTTTGAGATCGCAGGAGATGGGACCTTGAGGTGTCAAGGACGATTATGTGTGCCTAATGTAGCAGAATTGTGAGAGAGGATTATGAGGGAAATTCACCAATCCCAATATTCCATCCACCCCGGTTCCACTAAAATGTATCATGATGCCAAGGAGCAGTATTGGTGGGATGGCATGAAGAGATCAATTGCAAAATTTGTAGCTCAGTGTCCTAATTGCCAACAGGTAAAGACAGAACATCAGAAACCTGGTGGATTGCTCCAAGATATAGAAATTCCAACCTTGAAATGGGAGGTGATTAACATGGACTTCATTGTTGGATTACCTCGCTCCAATCGTAAGTTCGACTCCATCTGGGTGATAGTGGATCGGCTTGCCAAGTGTGCTCATTTTCTGCCGGTTAAGACAACCTACACAGCTGAAGATTATGCAAAGCTGTACATCAAGGAAATTGTTAGGCTTCATGGGGTGCCAATGTCTATTATATCAGACAGAGGAATCCAATTCACAGCTAACTTTTGGAAGTCTTTTCAGAAAGGTTTGGGAACACAAGTAAATCTCAGCACAGCTTTTCATCCGCAAACTAACAGACAAGCTGAACGAACCATTCAGACACTGGAAGATATGCTAAGGGCATGTGCCTTGGATTTCCAGGGTAGCTGGGATGACCATCTTCCACTTATAGAGTTTGCCTACAATAACAGCTACCACTCCAGTATAAAAATGGCCCCATATGAGGCATTGTACAAGAGGAAGTGTAGATCGCCAATTGGGTGGTTCGAAGTTGGAGAAACTGAGCTGTATGGCCCGGATTTGGTCCACCAAGCCGTTGAGAAAGTAAGAATGATATAGGGACGATTGAAGACAGCACAAAGTAGGCAAAAGTCCTATTCTGATGTTTGACGTCTTAATTATATTTTCAAGTTGGTGATTGGGTATTCCTGAAAATCTCGCCAATGAAGGGTGTCATGCGCTTTGGGAAAAAAGGTATACTGAGCCCACGATACATCGGTCCGTACAAAATCCTTCGACGAATTGGACATGTTGCCTATGAATTAGAACTACTATCCGAAATGGAATTTGTCCATCCGGTGTTTCATGTGTCCATGTTGAGGAAATGTATCGGAGACCCTTCTCGGGTCGTCCCCATCCAAGACATACAGATTGCAGAGGATCTAACATACGAAGAGGTACTAGTGGCCATATTGGACCGACAAATCCGCAAGCTAAGGACAAAAGATGTAGCTTCCGTTAAAGTGCTATGGAGGAACAAAAGCGTGGAAGAGATGACATGAGAAGCGGAGGAGGAGATGAAAGCTAAATATCCGTACCTGTTCCGCAATGTAAATAATGATGACGCCGAAGGAACACAGAATGCATTAAAAGGAGGAGCATCCGTGTGAGGTAAATAGAAACTTGAGATACTCCATTATTACCTTTCATTTAATGCTGGGATTCAGTGGCGTCTGAACGAAGTAAATTGTCGCGACCCAACCTCGGGGGCCCGCGACCGGGCACCGAACCCTGCTTGCAGAGTACCGGCGAACCCTGTACATGACTACCTTTATTATTCATAAGGTGCACATACTAGCCAACACGGCAATAACGACATGAACCCTGTTGACAATAATAACATTAACCTGTTAACTAGGATAACATAAACTTTTCGACAATAACCTGTCATACCATAACATACATTCACCACACATCATCAACCGGGCTATATACAAAACCACACAACAAAATAAATACTTTGCCGATACGGCAATTTAACTTTACATAGCCCAACCCTTAACTACACATAACTGACATTTGTCTATTGAGCCTCTAAGGAGTGAGTACATATATACCAAAACATAACCTACGTCGGAACTGGACTCCGACGTGCCCAAAAACTTTACACAAAAGGCATACCCAAGTATAGCAGGTCCGGAAGATGAAGCCTGCTATGTCTGCTGATCTGACAACCTACTGCGGTGGAGGAACTTCGCCTGTCAATCTATTCGGACCTGCAGCACGATATGCAGCGTCCACAAACAAAGGACGTCAGTACGGAATATGTACTGAGTATGTAAGACAGGAATGTAACTGAAACAGTAACATAAACAACATGATAAATCACAATACTCATAACAATGGAATTTACCTCTGAGGCATCGTACCTTAGCATATTCATTATGGAACTCTTTCCATCATTTCAGAGATTCAAGACATGTTTCATTATCACAAGTCTGTTACTTTCATACGGGTTCATTATATCCAATGCATTAAGTATTCATCTCTTTAGTTTACACCGGCTTTACTATAGGTTTCTTACTTTCAAGCATATCGTTCAAATACATTCATCATATATTCATTCCATTTGTACAATCATCGCGCATACGTCCTTATAGGACCACAACCAATAGATATGCCTCCACGGGCTCATAATCATAATAATCATTACCATTATCGTTATCACATACAATCACGCACATATGCCTCCTCGGGCTCATAATTATATCATAACTATAATCATAACCTTACCCGGCCATATCAAGCTCGGTCATAGTCATGTGTGCCTCTTTGGGCTCATACCCGGCTATATCAAGCTCGGTGTCGCGACCCAACCTCGGGTGCCCGCGACCGGGCACCGGACCCTACTTGTAGAGTACCGGCGAACCCTGTGCATGACTACCCTATAAGGTGTCTCACATTGGCCTAAACGGCACATGACAACTGAACCCTGTTAACAGTAACATAATGGCTATCACAACTGTATACCATATCAACAGCACACACGTGCACA
>MCJB01001263.1:1230-22159 GCA_002018475.1 Nicotiana obtusifolia | reverse complement strand
TACGGTTGGTAACAATGGCAACTGATAACCAGAGATGGGTTAAGACTACAGTTGGTAACAATGACAACTGTAGGGTTACGGTTGGTAACAATGACAACCGGTAACCAAAGAATTACAGTTGGTAACAATGACAACTGGTAACCGGATTTTTGAAAAGGTTTCACTGTTTTTAAATGATGTTGAGCCCGAGGGGCGGTTTTAAAGTGTTTTCTGTTCCTTCCCATTATTCATTTGAAAGATGAACATGTTTCACCCTCGTTGAAGGGAGTTTCTACTTGACTTTACACTTGGTTATCTTTGAAAAGATGTTTTTATTGTGCATTATGTGTTTCTTACTCTCAGTTTTTATTTACTTTTATTACTCACTGAGTTGGAAGTACTCACTTTACTCCCTGCACCTTGTGTGCAGATTCAGGCGTTAGCGGTCCCACACAGAAGTACTGATTATTACTACTGGACCGGAGCTTCGGAGATTACGAGGTAGCTGCTGGCGTCCGCAGCCTCGTGACTCTTTTCCTTGTTGATTTTGTTTCCTTCAAGCAATTGGACTTAAAGTATTGTAATAGTTATATTTATCATTAGGCCTTCTCTAGTGGCTCATGACTTAGTGACACCCCGATCTGAGGGCTGTAGTCGGGATGGTACTTAGTATACCTATATATTTTGACTTGTTTTATTATTAGCATGTTCTTACTTTCTAATTGCGTCGTTTAATTGATTGAACGCAAATAGTATTGGGTTGGCTTGCCTTGTCCCCACGAGAGGCGCCATCACGACCAGGTTGGGATTTCGGGTCGTGACAATTCCGTTCTTCTTTTCTTCATTTTTTGGGTAAATATACTCCAGCATTTGTTCTTTCAAATTGTTCTTGTATAATCTCTTTTCTTCTTCGGCATGGCTTGAATTGTTTGCATATCATATGTTACTCCTCAAGTCCAGAAACATACATGGGAGTGCAATGATGGAATAATTCTTTAGGAAGTGGATTTGGAGGATAGCAAGAACTAAGTGAAACGAAAGGTGGACAACCTCTGCACCATAGAGTTTTTTCAAGTTTTTATATATCTTTCAATCAGCCCAGCATAGAGTTTTAAATGTGACGCATGGCATAATTCTTATATGTTTCGTTTCTCATATCAGTTCATTATTTTGTGTATTACTACTTTGTAAAAAATTTAACACTCTATGAGAAGTAACTTTATTTAAGTTTAGCTATGTACTAGAAATCATAAAGACACCAACAATGGTACCTTGCCTTCTCTTCTTTTACATGATATCCATATTCATTTAATTTCTTTTATTTTTCCACTGCAAAATAACACTACCAATATAGGGATAAAAATTTGATAATGGAGCCATTGATTTGTTATGTATGTGAAGGGAAATCATGTGTTTATGATCAAGCAGACTCAATATTAGTGGAGCCATAGGGAGGCACTGGTGGATCAGAATGGAATTATAAGCTGAAAAGTCCCATAAGTGAAATATTGATTGCTCATGGAAATGTTATAGACTCCATCATGTTCAGAACTCTTAATGAACAAGGTACTATCATCTACTCACCAAAGTTTGGTGGGGATGGAGGTCGAACAGACAAGGTAAGTCCAAAAAAATTGTGGTCGAAGAGACACTTTTCTTCTCAAGTTACATTTGTGTCATGTCATAGCAATGAGCTTAAATTATGTAAAGGAATTAATTATTAAGACAATTAAACCAGTTATAGCAGGCTATTCCCTTATCTTACAACCTTCAAGTTACTTTATCAGTCTCTTGATATGAAAATCACGTTATAGGTCAACTTAATATGATAGTATAGTAACTTCTTGCATTAATCTATAGTTATATAAGCATCTTTCAAGTCAAAGATATGAATGCACCTATTGCTTCGTATATAAGTTTGCCACTTCCTTTGCATTGAGAGGATTCAACTAAGTGTCCAAATTTTCTTTAGGTCAGAGATTTTGAATCCTAATATAACATTCTTGCACTTTTATGAATTTTTGTCAAAATTCCCAACCCTACTATTCATGTAACCAATATGTGATTTGCAATAATCTCAAGTTGTTATTGGGGAAACTCCTTTGGAATATTTAACTGGCATCAAGGGGACATTTGGATGTTATGGTAGCTATTCGGACATTTGGACATTTGACTAAACGTTAGTTTTCTCCCTCTACGAAATTGACAAGAGAAGAATAATGGCTCGAAAATATAGCTGGGAATTTCCTTGTTGGTGGAAAACAATTTTCTTACCATGGAAATCATCTGTTCAGGAGAGGAACCGTGGAAGATTCTGTCATGTGCTGTAGACGGCTGAGATTAGAGAAGAATAAATGAGTATCAAGGGTCCACATGTTGCCACCTAAGCTTTTTCAGATTCAGTTACATAGCTAACAAATTGGAGAGAGAACCACATTCACGAAAATTCTGGTAATCTTGCTCTCTTCTTCCCACTCCTCCTTACTTTCTCTTTCTCAACCCTTCTTCCTTCTCCTTCTAACACTTCTCCTTTTTCTTATTTATCTGCAGATTCCTAGCTTAGCAATGGACGTTTAGCTGGAGTTGCCTTTTATTCTGTTAATTTTTGTTATTAGTTTCCATTGTAGTTCTAATTTCAATTCCATTAATAAAATTCCAGAAATTTGTCCCAAAAAAGTTGTTATTCTCTTTCATTTCTGTCTTATACCATGACAATTGGTATCAAAGCAACAAATCTGCGACCTGTGTGAGTATCAATGGTGGAAAGAACGAGGACGAAAGTAATGGACAAAAAAATTAGCCAAGCACGATGAAATGTTGGAGGAGCTATGCAGAAGCCAAAGGGAACTTGGTAATACACAAGTGGGATCCCAGGCACCTTGGAGCTCATTCTGGATCGTCTGACGGCATTGGAATCGAAGCAAAATCGAGGGCCGGAGACTATTAACCCAGTTGGAGACAAATTGTTACCTATGCTAGCATCGGATGCACAACTCAATAGGCAAAGATTGCCCATTCCTCCTCCCAAATGAGAGCTGCCCAGCTTTGAAGACCACGAACCCAAGGTATGGAGCAGAAAATGTGAAAGGTATTTTAACTTGTATAAAACTGGTGAAAATAAAAAAGTGGAAGCCGCTGCTCTTTATCTTAATGAATTGGATGAGACTTGGTATAATTCATTTGTTCTAAGTAATGGGATAGTAACTTGGGCCATATTTAAAGAGGAATTATGCATACGATTTGGTGAGGTTTTGATGGAGGATATAGTAGAACCCGTTATCTTAATATTACATATGGCCCTGAAGGTAGTGTGTACGCAGTCTTACCCCCTACCTTGTGCAGGTCGAGAGGCTGTTATCGATAGACCCTCGGCTCAGTCCAACAAAGTCGCAACATTAAAGCAACATATATATAATAATGAAAATAGTCATGGAAAATACCACATACACGGGTATACATGCCCCTTCCCACCCAAAAATATAATAGTAACAGTATTCAACAGCACAACAGGAAGAGTTCAAACTCTTTATTTGTAACTAATTCAGTGTTGTCAAAGGCGCGCTTAAGTATTGAAGCGAGCACAAACAATGTTGAGCGCTTCACCTCGCTTAGCGGGCACTTCAATGCTGTGATCACGGCTCTAAGGCATGCTTTTCCTTGTCTATGAGCATAATCTTGAAGTTCGACACCAAAATGATTGATATTTTCATTTACTATACTTTTTTTTTAATTTCTTTGTCAATATATTTGTTATTCATGCTTATGATTGTTAGTTTTGGACTACACTTACATATCTGTAATTTGTTTCTCCATAGCGCTTTTCTTCATTAGAGCTCACGCTTTATTTGCGCCTTGTTCTTAAAGCCCCAGTGGACCTTAGAGCCTTTTTGCACTTTTCGCCTTTGATAATACTGAACTAATTGTGGTGAAGTTGCTCAACAAATGGTAAAATTTATGGGATATGAGCTTCGATCTCTCCATAACTTTTAGCTCCCAATGTTCCCACCACAACCAGCAGTGCAAATACACAAGGCCCGGGCAAATAAATGCATGAGAAAGATTAACATAGAACTAATACCTGCACTCTTCCTAAACAGAAGCCACAGAGCAATTCCCGTTATTATATCGCGTTGATGTTGCATCTTCATCAATTATAAAAACAAAGTTATGTTAGGTTTCGAATTTCAATGATGACTAAAAACAAAAGTTGAATACTCTCTACTAATGTATCTATCACATGTGCAGGTTAACTATTCAAATCACAAGAAGGAAAGTGCATCAGAGTAGGGAAGAAACAAAGGAAGGTCCAACGGCAACTATCACATCCGAATCCTTCTATCAAGTGCATACATCAGGAAAAGAAGGAAGGAAAGTGAATCAATCAGCTAAGCAAAATAGACGGAAGACTATCAAGGAAGGAGGAGGGAATCAATCAATTGTGCAAAATCAAGGGAATATTAGGAGAATATATTTTATATTAGGAAAGTATATTTTATATTAGGAGAATATATTTTATATTAGGAAAGTATCTTTATTATTCCATATCTTCCATTGATTTGATTTAGTTCCTATACTAATCCCTATTGGTCTTTGATTTGTATTCTAGCACTATAAATAGGGATCATGTAAACTATTGAGAATCAATAAAGAAGATCATATTCCTTCATGGTAATCAGAGCCTTTTTACTCTAATTTTTTTTTCGCCCATCCCCTCGTCATGGATGATGAACCGGCAACTACTAACAACAACAACTCTATTGCCGACAAACAACCACTACACCCGGCCTATACGGTCACCAACATCACCACATCACCAGATTTCAGCCCAACAGGAAATAATGCTCTCAACCCAAGTGATATCGGCACAGCTCTCACAAATTTGAATCTCAATTACACTGACCCACAGTGGTACATGGACACCGGTGCATCCTCACACATCACATCGGATTCAGGTAAATTAATCACTCTATGTTTATTACCTATAAATCCTATTTTTGTCGGTAATGGTGAATGTTTACCTATTAGTGGTTCCGGTAATGGCTTTTACAAACTTCCCAACAAAACCTACCAATTAAATCAAATTATCCACTCCCCACATGCCATTAAAGATCTATTATCAGTTCGTAAATTTACAACTGATAATCAAGTTTCTATTGAATTTGACCCTTTTGGGTTTTCTTTAAAGGACCTCAAGGATGGGCACCTCCTTTCCCGACACGATAGCAATGGGGATCTTTATCCACTCACTCCGCCCGCATTCTCTCTCATGTCATCAACATCCACTCCATGGCACGATCGTCTTGGACATCCCGGAGCGAATGTGCTAAATTACCTTAGTCCTTATTTTATTCATAAATGTAAGGTTGAACATCTAGCTTGTCACTCATGTCAAGTTTCCAACAGTAAACGGTTACCTTTTGTTGATTCTGTTTCTAGTACAATTAAACCGTTTGATATTATTTATTGTGATCTGTGGACATCACCAGTTTTGAGTAATTCAGGATATAAATATTATATGGTTCTTCTTGACAATTACACACATTATGTTTGGGTGTATCCACTAAAATATAAATCTGAAACCTTTCCCACTTTCTCAAAATTTCATAAACTAATCCAAACCCAATTCAACTCGATCATTAAAACTTTTCAATGTGACCTCGGGGGGAATTCGATAACAATGAATTCAAAAATTTTGCTGCTCTTAATGGCCTCGTGTTTTGTTTTTCATGCCCACAAACATCCTAACAACATGGTAGATCCAAAAGAATGATCCGCCGTTTAAATGACATTATCCGGGCACTCCTTGTTCATGCTCGTCTTCCATCCACCTTTTGGGTAGAAGCACTTCACACTGCCGCCTATCTTCACAATATCCTTCCTACAAAGAGACTGCACTTCCAAACACCTGCATTTGCCCTCTACCTTCGCCATCCAACATATGATCACCTTTGTGTATTCGGTTGTGCGTGCTATCCCAACAAGTCGGCTACCCAAACCAACAAACTCTCCCCTCGATCAACCCATTGCATCTTCTTAGGATACCCACCAGATTTTTGTGGCTACCGTTGCTATGACCCCATCTCCGGGCGGGTTCATTTCTCACGTCATGTTGTCTTTGACGAACATACGTTCCCATTCAACGAACCTTTATCACCCACAACTTATACATTCTTAGATGAACCTCTTCCACATCTTTCACCATTCTTCCAACCTACATTCACACCCACTCCATCAACCGGCCCAAACGCCACACCCACACCTCCACCTAACAATCCTTCATCCATTCCATCAACCAACACCACCCAATCCCTCCCAAAAACTGCATCCACTGACCCATCCTCATCCACAACCACTACACCCACCAATAATCATCAAATGCAAACCCGTGCCAAAGCCGGGGTTGTCAAACCCAACCCTCGATACAACCTAGCCGCAACCTCCACCATCTCACCGGTCCCCACAACCTATGTTAAAGCCCTATCGGACCCTAACTGGCTACGTGCCATGAACGATGAATTTAGTGCCTTGCAGGTTAATAATACATGGGAATTGGTTCCCAGACCGACGGATAGACCGGTTATCCGCTCAATATGGTTGTTCCGTCACAAGTTTAAATCTGATGGCACCTTGGATCGGTATAAGGCACATCTTGTATGCAATGGCAAATCTCAGACTATTGGAATTGATTGCACGGAAACTTTTAGTCCTGTGGTGAAACCAGCAACCATTCGTACAGTTTTATCATTGGCGGTATCGAGGTCCTAGCCTATTCACCAACTTGATGTGAAAAATACCTTCCTAAATGGCGACTTGCAGGAAACGGTCTTCATGAATCAACCTCCAGGTTTTGTTCACCCTCAGTTCCCTAACCATGTTTGTCGTCTCCGGAAATCCCTATATGGTTTAAAACAGGCACCAAGAGCGTGGTACTCACGGTTTTCTTCATTCATCACATCTCTGGGTTTTCGAAGCAGCACGTGTGATACATCTCTATTCATTTATAAGAATGGGGAAGAGCTCGCCTATCTACTACTATATGTCGATGACATTGTCCTCACGGCTAACCAACCAGCTCTCCTCCACAGCATTATCTCCCGGCTTTCTAATGAATTCGCCATGACCGATCTAGGTCAGCTCCATCATTTCCTTGGCATCACAGTTACCCGAGACAATCAATCTCTATTTCTCGGTCAGTCACAGTATACCCGGGATATTCTACACCGGGCAAGTATGACGGCTTGTAAGCCCTGCCACACTCCTGTTGATACCAACTCCAAGATTAGTGCTACTGAAGGGGAATTATTATCAGATGGGTCTCTATACCGCAGCATAGCCGGGGCATTACAGTATCTTACAATTACTAGACCAGACATCTCTTATGCGGTTCAACAGATTTGCCTTTTCATGCACGCACCAAGAGAGCCACACCTTGATTTCATGAAACGGGTCTTGAGATACATTCATGGCACTATAGATCTCGGTCTTCGGATTTCAGCATCTCCTGATAATACTTTGGTCGCTTACTCTGACGCCGACTGTGGGGGATGCCCGGATACTAGACGTTCTACATCAGGCTATTGCATATTTCTGGGAAACAATCTCATCTCTTGGTCGTCAAAACGACAACCTACCATATCCTGGTCCAGTGCTGAAGCCGAATATAGGGGGGTAGCAAATGCCGCAGCTGAAGCTACATGGATCCGTAATTTGCTTCTTGAGCTTCATGTTCCGGTCCTCAAAGCTACGGTAGTTTATTGTGACAACGTCTCAGCCGTTTATTTGTCAGGCAACCCCGTGCAGCACCAGCGTACCAAACACGTAGAAATGGATATTCACTTTGTTCGGGAGAAAGTTCAGATCGGTCACATTCGAGTTCTTCATGTGCCGTCTTCATCACAGTATGCGGACATCTTTACTAAAGGACTCCCGAGATACGTATTTGACTCGTTTTGATCCAGCTTAAACGTTTCAGCCTACCCACGTTCAAGCTGAGGGGGACTATTAGGAGAATATATTTTATATTAGGAAAGTATATTTTATATTAGGAGAATATATTTTATATTAGGAAAGTATCTTTATTATTCCATATCTTCCATTGATTTGATTTAGTTCCTATACTAATCCCTATTGGTCTTTGATTTGTATTCTAGAACTATAAATAGGGATCATGTAAACTGTTGAGAATCAATAAAGAAGATCATATTCCTTCAGTGAAGACTCAACTTCAGTGATTGGAAATAAGTTCAAGGCAAATCCAACATATTAACTAAGGATGAATCCGGCCTTGCTTTGTGCGCTGGATTCAAGAGGCAACCCTTGTGTCCTACTATTAGATTACATTGCCTCAAAGGAAATTTATATAATTAACGATTTTCCAAAATCTCATAGAAAGGAACCAACAACCTCATTAAGCTCTATATAAGAAGAGAAGAAAGGACTAGGATTTTATGCAACTTTCATACACGTTTTCAATGTTTCTACTTCATACAAAAACATTGTATTCCTAAGCTTACTAGTGTCGCAAAAGATAGAAACAAAAAATAAAGCGATTGAAAGATTGTGTCAAGAATTTATTTGTAACTCGTGTGTGGTAAACGTGACCCAAGGGAACTGGATGTAGGTGCTACATCAGTACACGAACTAGTATAAAATCTACGTCTCTCCTATTTATTTTTATTATTCTCCATTACTTCTATTTGTTGTACTAATTATTGTTTGAAGGATTATCATTAGATGTTATGTCGTACGGAGAGATTTTCTTTCTTTGACTACCTCCATTGCCATTGTTACTCCAGCCAGCACTGCCTTGTCTTTACTGTCGTCTCCGACCATAGGTATGTCACCCGAATGGCTTTGATACCATGTCAAAATATGGACCGAGTTTCGGTTAGAGAGGAAGAGAAAAGTCTTTCCTTCTTCTATCGATTAACAAGTATATATATACAATTAGTAAACCCCTAGTCCTAACAAACATGGAAGACTTAGATGACAAGCATGCTGCCCATGCTTGCCGAAACTTTTCATGAATTCTCTCTCGATTCATTGCATGTGAAACATATGGTACACATAAGAACTTAACAACATTAGGAGAAAATCAACGGAAATCCATGGTATGTCAAGAGAAGTCAGCAGAGACGGACAGATACTTCATTAAGAGCAGGAATTTTACTGTTATCAAGGATTGAAGCACTCTTGTGGGCTGTAGCAAGACAAAGAGTAGAATGATTGATTTATCTCTAAACTCAATCTAATAACCTAGTTATATATATTAATCCCTTTATTAATCGTGGCCACTCGTTGTTTAACTAACTTTCTCACTTAAATTTCCTTACTTGAGGTCAGTTCTAGTTATAGGGAAACTCCAATAAAAGAGCTCTTCTCAATGGAAAGAATAAACAAATGAAGATAATCAAGTAGCTAATAACCAAGATCGATTAAATAGAAACAATAATATTAATCAACAAACAATAGGGTCCCTCAATTCCTAAATTTTTGTGTTTAATAACAACCTATAACTGAAAGAATAAAAGAAAAAACAACGTAAACATCATAAAGCATATCAATCCTGGTTAATTATAGTGTTAGAGGTTGTTCTTTTATGTATTTGACAGTCACCTCTATTCATCTCTTCCTCGGGAAAATGGTTAAAGAAATCCTTCACTAAGTTATTCATCCCTTTTTAGTGTATCATATCATCATAGTATACAACTTCTAAATTATCAAAAGGCCCATGCTCAAACTTTACTCCTATATCAATTTTTGTACAAAAATGCAAACATACATGCAAATAAATTGTACTATTAGATATAAATATTTCATTAGCCAATTACAAAATTATCTCTTCATAAATTGCTTCTCTTGGTAACTCTCAAAACAGATAAAATTTGAGGAATTGCATTTAATAATACAATATGGTCCAAATTCATTTACACAAAAACGTATTGCAATATGAGTCAACATTCTTATTCATCAAAATAATTCTTGAGCTACGTATATGGAAGAGAATACAGATTTTTTAAAACATTATTGATAATATTAAAACATGTGTATCATTAATTTTGAAGGGAAAAATTACAAGCTCAAATTGAAGAACAATCTGTCTATTTATATGATTTGACTATTGAGCGCTAAAACTATAAGATATACTCTGAACCTGGAAACTTGAACAACTAAAATTAGTTATAGAATGAGCTATATTTTTGCGTCATTACGTGCAAACATGTAATACAATCGAATCATACCTAATATTTTCTTATAGCCAGTGTTAGAAGGATTATATACCACATTAAGCCCAAATAGCAAGTGATCATAATCCCATTCCAAATAATAAATAATAACACTTAGAAAGAATCAAAGCGAGTTATACGGGTGAATAAGGCATGACATAATTCTTATATGTTTCGTTTCTCATGTCAGTTCATTATTTTGTGTATTACTACTTTGTAAAAAATTTAACACTCTATGAGAAGTAACTTTTTTTAAGTTTAGCTATGTTGTAATTAATTTGGCTTATTTTCAAGTGGGGGTCAAGTCTTCATGACATTTGCCATGACATAACATCCACTATAACAAAATTTGTGGACCAAATTTTCATGACATTTGCCATGACATAATATCCATTATTAGGTCAAGGGTTTCTGGCTATAAATAGAGGATCTTCTCCTCATTTGAGAACACACCAATTCAAGAGCTTTTCGCTCTTGTCTTTCTTTCTCCTCCTTTATTTCATAGAGTATATTGTAAGAAAGTGAGTGTTGGGAAACACTTGTGTGAACCCTTTCTTTAGAGTGATCTTGTGAGGTTATTCTCTTGGGGTATTTGGGATTAATTAGAGTATTTACTCTAATTTTGTACTCTCTTTCGTACTCTTATTGGTATAGTAAATTTGCTCCTTTCCGCTTGTGGGCATAGGTCACCTTGACCGAACTACGTTAAATTTGTTTCTTCTTTATCATCTTTAATTGTTGTTATTATCAACTTGCATTGTCTTTGTTATTGTCACTATAACATTGTTTGGCTAATACTGCACTACCCGATTTTCTGATCCTAACAAATTGGTACCAGAGCCAGATCTAACGGGGTTAGTTCAAATAGCCAAAATGACTCTAACAAAGTCTTGCGTTGAGAAACTTGACAAAAGTGCAAACTTCGGAATGTGGCAATTAAAGATGGAAGCTATCCTAATTCATAATGGCTTAGATTTGGCACTACAAGGAAAGGAGAAGAAGTCGGATAAAATGACGGACGAGGAGTTTGCCGTCATAGACAAAAAGGCAAAAGCAGGTATTATTTTAAATCTCTCAAATGAGGTTTTGCGTGAAGTTGCAGCAGAAAGCTCAGCCAAAGGCATATGAGAAAAGCTGAAAACCCTATATATGAAAAGAACAGTAGAAAACAGGCTTTATCTAAAGCAAAAACTCTACACTTTTCGTATGGCTGAAGGTACCTCTATACTTACACATCTTGATACTTTTGATTCTCTTCTTATGAATTTAAGTAACATAGATGCTGACATCAAAGATGAGGATCAAGCTGTGTTATTCTATTTTGAAATCAAAAGAACAAACAGATAGAGATATTACTGGGGAAACTAGTAGGAACCAAGGGGAAGGCTTATTCATAAGAGGTAGATCCAATAAGAAAGATTCAAGTAGTGAGAGACGTAAATCAAGGTCAAAATCCAGATACAGAAATGTCATGTGCAAATATTGTCATACGAAAGGTCACATTATTTCTGAATGCTTTAAATTGAAAAACAAACAAAGGCATACAGAAAAGGAAAATGAGCACAAAAATACTGATATTGCCGAAGTAAGTGTAGTTGCTGATGAGACTGAGGGAACTATTTTTTTAGCAACTGATAATAGTTTCAAATCTAATAATGAGTGGATTTTAGATTCGGGTTGTTCTTATCATATGTGTCCCAATCGAGATTTATTTAGCACATATGAATTTATGGAGGTGGAGTTGTCTTGATGGGCAACAATGCTGCCTGAAAAGTTATTGGAAAAGGTATAGTCCGAATCAAATGCACGATAGTGCGGTGAGAACTCTCACCGATGTTAGACACGTTCCTGACTTGAAGAAAAATCTCATCTCTTGGGCACTCTAGAATCTCTTGGGTGCAAGTACAAAAGTGACTGTGGAGTTCTGAAAGTTTCTCATGGTGCTCTGGTCATCATGAAAGCACGCAGATCTGGTATGCTGTATACTCTATTGGGATCTACTGTTACAGGTGCTACTGCAGTTTCAATATTAGATAAATCAAATTCTGACATCACCAAATTGTGGCATATGTGATTGGGGCATATGAGTGAAAAAGGTCTTCCCATCCTCAGCAAAAGAGGTCTCTTATGTGGCCAAAGTATCAAAAATATGGAGTTCTATGAACATTGTGTGTTCGGGAAGCAAAAAAGAGTCAGCTTCAAATCTCCAGCGATTCATAGAACAAAAGGTACTTTGGATTAAATTCATTCAAATCTTTGGGGTCCTTCGCGTACCCCATCAAAAGGTGGTGCCGGGTATATGTTAACTTTTGTTGATGATTATTCAAGGAAAATTTGGGTTTATTTCCTGAAAAATAAAAGTGATGTTTTCTTAAATTTCAAGCAATGAAAAGTTTTGATTGAGAAACAAACAGGAAAACAGGTTAAGCGGCTTGAAGTTGAGACTCTTGAAGTTGAACTAGAAGACGAGGAGTATTCTAAAGCCAAACATAGACCAAGAAGAGAAGGTAAACAACCATTAAGGTTTGGAGATTATGTTGCATTTGCTTTTTCAGTTGCACAAGAAACTAAAGAAATTGGAGAACCATCAAAATATTCAGAAGTAGTTTCTGGTGCTGACTCAGCCAAGTGGCTGATTGCAATGAATGAAGAAATTTAGTCTCTCCACTAGAATGGTACTTGGTCTCTTATGAAGCCGCCATAAAAAAAATTGTTGGTTGCAAATGGGTCTTCAAGTAAAAGGATGGCATTCCAAGGGTTGAAGATGCGAGGTATGAGGCAAGATTAGTTGCAAAAGGCTATAGTCAGGTACAAGGAGTTTATTTTAATGATATTTTCTCACCTGTTGTTAAACATAGCTCTATTCGTGTCTTGCTCGGCTTAGTTGCCATGTATGATTTGGAATTAGAACAACTTGATGTTAAGACAACTTTCTTACATGACGAACTTGAGGAACAAATATACATCATCAACCTGAAGGATCTGAAATTGAAGGAAAAGAAGATCATGTTTGCTTGTTGAAGAAATCCTTGTACGGATGAAAGCAATCTCCAAGACAATGGTACAAAAGGTTTGATTCCTTTATTTCGAGTCATGGTTATTCGAGGAGCATGTATGATAGTTGCATTTACTTCCGGAAGTTAAATGATGGTTCATTTGTCTACTTATTACTTTATGTTGATGACATGCTCATTGCTGCTAAGGATTTAACATAAATTCACAATTTGAAAAGTCAGCTGAAAAGTGAATTTGAGATGAAAGATTTGGGAGCAGCTAAGAAAATCCTTGGCATGGAGATCAAAAGAGATTGAAAAGCCAACAGGCTATTCCTGACCCAGAAGAAGTATTTAGAGAAAGTCTTGGAGAGGTTTGATATGAAAGATGTTAAACCAGTTAGTACCCCTCTTGCTGCTCGTTTTAAGTTATTAGCTGCTCAGTCCCTGCAGTCAGAGGAAGAAGAGAGGTATATGGCATAGGTTCCTTATACTAGTGCAGTCGGCAGTATTATGTATGCAATGGTTTGTACACGTCCAGACATTTCACAAGTAGAGAGCGTGGTAAGCTGGTATATGACTTGCCCTGGTAAAGCACATTCGCAGGATGTGAAATGGATTCTTAGGTACTTGCGAGGTACTTCAAACACATCGTTGGAGTTTGGGAGAAATACTAACACTTTGGTTGGTCTTGTAGACTCAGATTATGCTGGTGATCTTGACAAAAGAAGATCACTGACAGGCTATGTATTTTGCATTAGTGGTTGTGTTATTAGTTGTAAAGATACATTACAACATATAGTAGCTTTATCTACTACCGAAGCATAATATATGGCAGTGACCGAGGTGATCAAAGAAGTTTTATGGTTGAAGGATCTATTTGCGAAACTCAGTTCACATTAAGGTGATATTACCATTTTCTGTGATAGTCAAAGTGCCATTCACTTTACTATAGATCAGATGTATCATGAGAGGACGAAGCACATTGATATAAAGTATCATTTCATCCGAGAAACCGTTGGTGAAGGAAAAGTCTCTGTTCAAAAGATCAGCACAAGAGACAATCCTGTTGACATGTTCACAAAACCTCTTCCAATGTCCAAGTTCAAGATTTGCCTGAACTTGATTGGCATTTATGAAGAATGATTTTGCCAATTGGGGTTGTTGCGGAGAAGGTGGAGCAAATGTACTATATATAAGTCAGAATTAGGCCAAGGTAGAAATTTGTAATATGGCCATTAGTTTGGCTTATTTTCAAGTGGGGGTCAAGTCTTCATGACATTTGCCATGACATAACATCCACTATAACAAAATTTGTGGAACAAATTTTCATTACATTTGCCATGACATAATATCCACTATAACACAACTTGTGGACCAAGTTTTCATGATATTTTCCATGACATAATATCCACTATTAGGTCAAGGGTTTCTTGATATAAATAACAAAGCTTCTCCTCATTTGAGAACACACCAATTCAAGAGGTATTCAATCTTGTCTTTCTTTCTCCTCCTTTATTTCATAGAGTATTTTGTAAGAGAATGAGTGTTGGGAAATACTTGTGTGAACCTTTATTTGGAGTGATCTTGTGAGGTTATTGGGGTATTTGGGATTAATTAGAATATTTACTCTAATTTTGTACTCTCTTTTGTACTCTTGTTGGTATAGTAAATTTGCTCCTCTCCGCTTGTGACGTAGGTCACCTTGACCGAACCACGTTAAATTTGTATCTTCTTTATCTTCTTTAATTGTCGTTATTATCAACTTGCATTGTCTTTGTTATTATCACTATAACGTTGTTTGGCTAAATCCCGCACTACCCGATTTCCAGATCCTAACATACATACTACAAATCATAAAGACACCAATAATGGTACGTTGCCTTCTCTTCTTTTACATGATATCCATATTCATTTAATTTTTTTTTTATTTTTCCACTGCAAAATAACACTACCAATATAGGGATAAAAATATGATAATGGAGTCATTAATTTGTTATGTATGTGAAAGAAAATCATGTGAGTCATGATCAAGCGGACTCAGTATTAGTAGAGCCATGGGGAGGCACTGGTAGATCAAAATGGAATTATAAGTTGAAAATTCCCATCAATGAAATATTAATTGCTCATGGAGATGTTATAGACTCCATCATGTTCAGAACTGTTAATGAACAAGGTACTACCATCTACTCACCAAAGTTTGGTGGGGATGGAGGTCGAAGAGACAAGGTAAGTCCAAAAAGATTATGGTCGAAAAGACACTGTTCTTCTCAAGTTTTTGTGTCATGTCATAGCAATGAGCTTAAATTATGTAAAAGAATTAATTATTAAGACAACTAAAACAGTTATAGCAGGTTATTCATTATTTTACAACCTTCAAATTACTTTATTAGGCTCTTGATATGAAAATCACGTTATAGGTCAACTTAATATGATAGTATAGTAACTTCTTGCATTAATGTATAGTTATATAAGCATCTTTCAAGTCAAATATATGAATGCACCGGTTGCTTCGTATATAAGTTTGTCGCTTCCTTGCGTTGAGAGGATCAGAGATTTTGAATCCTAATATAACATTCTTGCACTTTTATGAATTTTTGTCAAAATTCCCAACTCTACTACTTATTTAACCGATATGTGATCAAGGGGTCATTTGGATGTTATGGTAGCCATTCGGTCACAAAGTCTCTATGTTTTATAACTAATTCCAAGAATTATGGACCATTTGGGTCTGAAGCTGGTGAATCTCACTTTCACTTGTGATGAAAGAAGGTATAGCTATTGTGGGATTTCACGGGCATTGTGGAGCTTATCTTGATGCTATTTGTGTTTATTTGCAAAAACTTACTCCTTCCACTTCAGCAAAGGAACCTATGGTTGAAGACATTGAAGACGTATGTTGTGATTATTTCCTCCTTTGGGTAATCACCTCTACTTCCGTTTCTTCACCTCATACTTCAGCAAATGAACCTGAAGCAAAAATATTTTAGGCAAATGAACCTATGGTTGAAGAAATTGAAATACATATATACTACTTTTTCTCTTAATATCATGAATCAGATAAATTTTGTTTCTTGTTTGTTTTATTTTATTTCTGTCCGATTAATTGTGACTTTATATACTAAACCAACATATGCATGCCATGTGTCTGCACATAAATTTCTTTTACTTAGTATATATTCTTACGTTATTAAATTGTTTAACCATTATAAGTTAGTATTTTTTGGTACAAATACCGAGTACGAGCAAGTTTTTGCTATTAGAAACATGTGCATTCACTATTTTATAAAAAAGAATAGGAACTTATTGAATTATAAACTTTTTGTTGTAAGAATAAAGAAAAAAACAACTAAACATTATAAAGCTTATCAATCCTGGTTAGTTATGATTTTTCAAGAGGTTGTGTTTATATGTTTGACAGTTGCCTCTATTCATCTCTTCCTCGAAATGGTTAGAAAAGATCTTCACTAAATCGTCGATCACCTTTTTCAATCAAAATTTCGTCAAAATCAATACCTTTCTTCTGTTCGAAACTTTTTACCACCAATCGAGCTTTGTATCTGATCAACTTGCCATTTTCATGTTTCTTGAGTTTAAAGACCCATTTGCATTTAAGAGGTCTTTGTCCCTTTGGAAGTTCAATCAGCTTGTATGTGCCATTTTTCTGTAGAGATTCCATCTCCTCTTGCATGAATTTCATCCACAGGTTTTTCTTATGGATGAGATAGCACCTCCTTAAGACTTTCTGGCTCCCCTTCATCACTGATGAGGACATACTCTGTGGAAGGGTACTTGCATGACTCTACCCTTGGCCTCTCTTATCTCCTCAGAGGTTGAGGTTGTTCTTCTTCCTGAGTGGGGTGCTCCACTTGCTCGACACCATCATCAAGTTGCTCCCCCTACTCAATAACCTCACCAGGTTGCTCCCCTCGTCGATCCTATTTTCTGCACTTGTGGGTATAATATTAACTAGGTTACGAATTATACCATTCTTGGCTTTCTCTGGCATATCATTAGCAGTTCCAACTTATTTTCTCAGAAGACTACATCTCTGCTTCTGATGACCTTCTTTTTTACAGGATCCCACAATTTGTATCTGAACTCTTCATCTCCATATCCGATGAATATGCAGGGAACATATTTATCATCCAGTTTTGTTCTCTACTCCTTTGGTACATGTGCAAAAGCTCTGCAACCAAACACCTTTAAATGCTAGTAGGACACTTCCTTGTTGGTCCAAACTCTCTCTTGGATGTCAAACGCCAATGGAACTGATGGACTCCTATTGATCATGTAACAGGTTGTCTGAACTGCTTCACCCCAGAATGACTTAGGCAGTTTAGTCATCCTGGGCATGCTTCTCACCTTTTCCACAATGGTGCAGTTCATCTTTTTGGCTACGCTATTGTGTTGTGGGGTTCCAGGAACTGTCTCTCATGTTTGATCCCATGGTTCAAACAGTACTCTTCAAATTCCCTTGAAGTGTACTCACCTCCATTGTCACTTCGAAGACGCGTTAGCTTTTGGCCTGTCTCCCTTTCCACCAGAGCATGAATCTTCTGGAAAACTTAAAACACCTGATCTTTGGTTTTCAAAATATAAACCCATTATTTTCGTGAAGCATCATCAATAAAAATGTCACCAATCTCCGCAATCTTTGAGTAACTTGTGTTACCCATTCTCACAGTGCCAAAATCACCTGCTACATATCTGCAAAAAGGATCTCTTACCAGTGTGGCATGGTAAGATGCTGCTTTATCAACCACCCATTCCGACTCTAGACCTGATACGTGTATGCATTCTTCTTCCTCGTTTATAAAGAGGACAACATTATCATTGTTTTGCACCATGGCGGTTGTGTTGTCGTCATTCTTCTGGCCACTAGTTTTACCTTTTCCTTTCCTTGGATTTGGGCAATCTCTTTTGAAGTGACCTGGTTGATCACAATTGTAGCAATTTCTGGCTCTTGATTTGGATCGGTTCTTAGACTTTTCACGAGCTCCGGATCTACCATAGTTGCTCGAATTCCTTTGATAACTCCTGCCTCTACCTTCTGCGATGAGAGCATGTCCTTGATTTTTAGGCTTCTTTCTCATCTTCTCATTGATTAGAAGAGGTGCTGTGACATCTTTCAACTGAATGGTAGTCTTACCATGCAGGATGGTTGTTACCAAATTATCATACGAAGATGGCAA
The DNA here is from genome assembly GCA_002018475.1 of Nicotiana obtusifolia. Classification (NCBI taxonomy): domain Eukaryota; kingdom Viridiplantae; phylum Streptophyta; class Magnoliopsida; order Solanales; family Solanaceae; genus Nicotiana; species Nicotiana obtusifolia. The sequence continues at coordinate 3,766 of MCJB01001263.1, read as the reverse complement.
AGAGTTCAACAGCAAGATGGCTTTATCTTCTTCCTCGATTTTCACTCAGAGATTGGCAATCTGTGTGATTAGTCCGCTAAACATATTTAAATTTGACAAAAAATTTGTACCTTTACCCATGTATAGGGCGCATAGCTGCTTCTTAGGTAATATTTATTTGTCAGCGTTTTGGACATGTATAGGCTTTCCAACCTTGTCCAAATCCCACGTGCGATGTCTTCATCAATGATGTTATTTACAATATCATATGAAAAGTGCAACCTGATCGCACTAGCAGCCCTTTCATCCAAGTCAGCTCAATCCTCAGCTTGCATAGTATCAGGCTTTTTGGCATCAGCATCTAGTACCTTGTGTGATCCTTGTTGGATGAGCATATCTCTCATCCTTCTTTGCCATGTTGAGAAACTGCTATCTCCATTGAATTTTGCTACCTCGTACTTTACTCCGGATATTTTTATTTTTCAACAAATATAGTACTACCGACAGTGAATAGTTTTTCTGTGAACGAGCAGAACTTGTGCTCTTATACCAGTTGTTGGGAATAAACCCCTACAGTAATAATATTGACAATAATAAAAGCGGAATAATAACGTAGCACCGAGATACGGTAATTAACAAGAATAAAAGAGTGATAACGACACTAAGATTTTTACGTGAAAAACTCTTTTTTGAATAAGGGAAAAAATTACGGCTCTGAGACGAGCAACTGACATCACTATAGTAAAGAATTTACACTTTGTAGGTTAAATACTCCAAAGACCACTACAACACTCAAAAGGAAATGACCCTCTTTTGATATTCTCACCTCACTACAATATCGCTCTCTCTATTTTTCTCACAGACTGTTTTCTTATACCTTATTTGTAAAACCTAACTCTTTCTTGCTCTCTTTGTTGGTGTGTAGAAATGAGAGCTGAAGCTCTTCTTTTATAGCTGAAGCCTCTCTCTCTAAAGCCTACTATATTTGACAATTTGCACACGCTTTTCCTTCTTTTTCTTCAATGTTAGCAATTCAACAAAATTGGCTACCAAATCAAAGAAATTCAACAAAGTTGGCTATCAAAGCAAAGAAATTCAACAAAGTTGACTACCAAACCAAAGAAATTTTTCTTAGGCATATTAGTTTTTCCTTAAGCAGATGACCATTTATTACGATAAGGGGTAGTTTGGGCATATCAATTTGTTCCTATTCGATTAAAAAAGAAAAGGCATTCTGGTAAACACCTCTTTTCTTTGAAGATAACTGGACATTCGTCTTTCTGATATATGTCACCTTAGACACTTGAAACTTCTTAAAGTGTTGGAATTATACGACTCTTTTATCAAGGTGAATGATTCTTTGCTGAATGAAATATGCACTTTGGTCCATTTGAGGTTCTTAAACATTAAGACAGAAGTTAAATTTCTGCCTTCGGCTTTTTCAAATCTCAACTTTGAAAAGTTAAATCCTATAGTTAATTCTTGGTAGTATTAAGAATATCAACTTTCCTGAAAGGTTAAATCCAGTATTTAATTCTTTCCAATTTTGATAATTAAGCATCCTAAATCTGGATTTTGAGTTTCTGAAAAGCTGAGTCTGCAAATTATCAAACAAAAATTAAGAAAGACTTTTTTCGGATTTGAAAAGCTTGTAGTCTTAAACATGATATGACATGAACCCACAATACTTCTTCGGGCTGCCTCGTTTATTATGTCACTCGCTTTTAATTCTCTCGCATAATTTCTAATGCTTTTTCCACCAGTCTCAATAGATAGAGATTGCTGACTCTTGAAAGGACCTTGAGAACTTAGGGTATTTCCTTCTGATCCGTATGCGCAAGAACCGAATGTATCCTTGACAGAGCTAGGCCTTGAAGCTATCTCAGCTAGCTGCCCTAAGCTTCAGTCAGTTTTATGCTTCTGCTGCCAAATGACAAATGCCACCTTATTGCACGGACCGTCCTAACTTTATCAAACTACCTTTGTGTATAATCAAGCCTCAAACTCCTGATTATCTAGCCCTTGGACCGCTCGATGCTGGTTTTGGAGATCAGAGACTGCCCCATTGGCGACGAGACTCTGTTGGCCAGTGCTGCAAAGCTGGAGACAATGTGATACCTTTGAAATGAAGTGTGCAGGCTTCGTAAGTACTCTATCAACAATCATCTAAGCTGAATCATGTTTTGGCAAAGTACGTGGAAAGCTAACCACAAAGTCCATGTTCATCCTCTCCCACTTGCACTCAGCAATAGTTAAAGTACCACCAGAACAGCTACCATCAACCGCCTCTTTAGGACCTAATAATTTGTGGATACAACATTTGCATTACCTTAATTGATTTTTATATTATTAACTTTAATAACTATAATTTATAAATATTATGATGTTGGAAAAATAAACAATCTTAATTATTCAGTATTCAGATCTAAATACATCTTAATGTGTATTCATATTCATACATTTTAATCATATTATATTTATATTTATATCTATCCAATATATATATATATATATATATATATATATATATATATATATATATATATATATATATATA
>MCJB01001262.1:0-16699 GCA_002018475.1 Nicotiana obtusifolia | reverse complement strand
GCGATATTTATTTGATAACTTTGACACTAGAGTATGCCTTACTGTGGATATGGGTCGTTCTACTAATAATTGTGATTATATTACAGCTACTGTTCATTGGATAGATCCTGATTGGGTATTTCAAAAACGTATTATTTCTTATAAAGTTGTTGATGAACCATACACGGGTAATTATATTTCTAAAACAGTTTCATCAATTTGTCGTGCATATTGTTTAACTAACAAAGTTTTTAGTATTACAGTAGATAATGCTACAAACAACACAGAAGCACTTAGGAACTTGAGACCTATTTTGAACCCCCCTTTTGAGGAAATTTTTCATGTTAGATGTGCATGTCATATTTACATAGTAATAAAAGATGGTCTTGACTTGTTTAACCACATTATTGAAAAGGTGAAAGTAGCTATTGCTTTTATATTTAGAAATAAAAATCAAGAAAGAAAAAGAGAATGGGAAAGAAAATGTATAGAATTTGGAATGCCGATTAGGAGAGTCCCAAAGGAAGTTTGTACTAGATGGAACACTTTATATGAAGCATTGACTGTCATTTATGAATATAGAGAGCCTATTACTCAAATGTATAATAAGCATTTTATAGAACTTTATCACCTTAAAGAGGACGATTGGAACCTTGTTCAACATCTCCTTCAGTTTTTAGAAAAATTCTATCATGCTACTTTAGAATTTTTCGGACAATATTATCCAACTACTCCTATCATGTTATATTATATAGCTGGAATATCTGAATTATTGAAATTATATAGGCAATACGAAGCATATAAAATGACTGTAGAGGCTATGATTGAAAAATTTTAAAAATATTTTTTCTCAATTCCCCAGCTTTTTTCCATTGCTTCTGTGTTGCATCCTACTTTTAAACTTAAGTAAATGAACGACTTGTTAGAGAAATATATGCAAATTTAGTGATTAAACCTGTTGAAATTGCAACTAATAAATATCCAAGTGTAGAACATGCTTGTGCTAAAGTTCTTTCAGATACCGTAGCTGCTTTCGCAAAGTATAGAGCTTGGGCAGACAGTGCTACACCAACTGCACCAATACAGTCAATCGGTGAAAGTTCTTCCCAAATGGGCAAAAGACATGCGGGGATGGGCACTTTTGGAGGACTTGATCAAAAGTTGCTTTCAAAACAAGACGAGTACGGGGAAGAATACAGCAAGTTCCAAGTCTATTTAATTCAATATCCAAAGAAACTTACAAGTTTTGGAACTCATAATTTATTGGATTATTGGAAGAATCAAGAATTGCAGTTTCTAATACTTACAAAAATGGCCCGGGATATATTAACAATTCAAGCTTCATCAGTTGCATCGGAGAGCGCTTTTAGCCAAGGAAGATTTCAAATTGGAGATCACAGACATTCGTTGAGAGAAGAGGCAATGGAGACAGGAGTTTTATTCAGGGATTGGATCAGAGCAGAGCGAAGAAACTTTGGAATATCAGAACTTTCTCAGAAAAAAGATAAAGTGTATCTCGATCAATTTTGGGCGACAGAACAAGTGAAGAAGGAAGTCAAACAGGCAATGAAGAAGAAGATGAAGAAGAACAAGACGAAGATGATGAACCGGAACAACAACAACCAATTCCTAAAGAAAAGCCTACGGCTATCTTAAAAAAATTAGCCAATATGTTTAAAAAAATGTAATTTTCTACATTGGAATACACTACAATAAAATTGCTCCAAATCTTAGAATTCCATCACAAGTTCACAACTCTTGTCTTCTTATTTTTTTAAAAAATTTATTCTTTGCACAAAAACACTACAATTAATTACTAGTTTCTAATTGATTCAAATTTTAAGGTTTGAATCTAATTTTAAACTTTGAAACTAATTCAAAGTTTGAAAAAGTATAAGTTTTTTAATTCTAAGTTTGAACTTTGAAACAAACTAAACATTTCAAATATATATATACAAAGTTAGTAATGTTTTGTTGTTATATTTTCAAAAACTTAAAATTATTCATCACTTTAAATAAAAGACAAATAAAAAAAAAAAATTACCGCCCGGACCGGACGTGAAAAATAGGGCTACTAGTAACCAGTGCCGGTCGCGGACCGGCTTGCATCATATAGGACCGACGGGCCCGGACCGGTAAGACCAGTTTGGTCCGGTCTTGAGGCCTTTTGGTACCGGACCGGACTGGAACCGGAAAAAAATTTCAATCCGTGACCGGACCGTACCGCTAACCAACCTTAGTCACAAGTGTTGATTGCTGCAACCATACTGTCTTTGTACCTCAAAGAATAGCATGTTTACAGAAAAAGAAAAAAGAAAAACCTAACCGGACACGGTACCTGCACCAATCTATGTGAATTTAACACGATTAATTTTAGTGTATGTGTGTTGCACGTGTTTCACCGCGTCAATCAATAAAAATTATATACAGAGAGAATAACTTGTTTTATGTGTACCCATACATGAAGTACATAACTTTAAGAAATAACATAAATACTTATAAAATAAATATCATTAAAAAAAATATAAAATCTTAAAAATGATCGATGTTGATCCGATTTAGCTAAGCTTAATAAAGAAATAAATCCTGCCCCATATACCTTGGATACGTTGTTGTGACTTCGAAAAGATTTCAAGGATGAGGAGAATTTATTTTATATTTGTTCCAATACAAAGATATCTTCTTTTTAAAGTCATTATATTCGGATTTCCTCCATAGTTTAACTAAAGAAATTAAGGAATTAATAAAGAAAATTTTAGCTGATTTCAGAGTTATAATGTTAAGATTTAGTTTATCTGTAAGCATAACTTTTTGTATCGAAAATTGCCGATGACCAAGGAGAAAGAAGGAAGATATCAAACAGATTTAGAATGTAAGAATTGAATCGACACGAAAAAGAAGTAAAAACACTTACCTTGATAATTAATTGGTGGCTTTTGAAGACCAAGGAGGCTATCCTCCCTATAATATAACCAAGAAAGAATGCAACAGCTGTACCATAGTATGCATACAAACAAAACCTAGATTTTCTTAAAAGATAGAAACTCTATGACGTAATACGAAACAAAGAAACAAACCCACATGTGATCAATCGATCATGTCAGTACATATAAAAGTTTAAGAAATTAAACATAGAGCCTATTTTGTATTTTGTATTTTGATTCGATATAATATTTGACCGTCTCTTTTGAAGAAAGTATGCACCGCAGACTGAGGGAGTACTCTCAGTCCAAGACAGTTGAGAAGGGCTTTAGGAAGTAGAATTTACTTAGCATTGGGAGGTGAAAACTAAAAGTTGTAGTTCAACTCAAATATTAACGCTACTAATTTATTTAGCTTATTATTAAAAGGACAAAATTGAAGAAAAAGAAAGTATTACGGCTAAAAAAAGTTACCCACCAAAGACCGGGAAAATCATGCTCTCTTTGATTTGAGAATAGAAGTTTCAACGTTATTCCTGAGATTATAGCCTATAACCAATAAAAAACAAAGTGTCCTCGAAATAAATATTCAGCTTAATCATAATCAAAATAACAACTTAAACCTTGATTTTTTTTTTTCTTTAAGTACATGTCGAACCTTTTCATTCTAGTTTTCTGTTCTCCCTCAACCACAAATTTAGCTTCACTTGAAAATGCAACAAAGAATGATATGCATTAGTTATTCAATATCTATGCTAGTGGGAGAATAAACAATTGAGATGTGCGAACAAAATATATTAGATCGATCAATAATTTTCTATAAAATAAATCATAGGCATGAGATGAAGAAAATCATCAGTATTAACAGAATAAAAATCATACCAATATTACTTCTCAAATAAATAAACAGTCTGAGATCTAGACTTACCAGAATAACTCAGGTTGAACTCAAACTTCCTCGTGAAACAAAAAATAGGGGCTAGCTCCAATATTTTCTCCAAAAAAGAAAAGCAGTTAAATAATTACAAATATATCATTGAAGTACAAAATTACAAACTTGATCCATTCTTGAAATACATAAAAATATGGAATCAGTTTGTACAGAGAATTCATGTTACGAAAGAATACAAATAATTTCAAACTTGGTCCATTCTTGAAATACATGTTATCAATCTTTGCAACAGAATTTATGCGCAACCTCCTTGATCTATTGGTTTAAGAAAATAAACAAAATTAAAGAATACACCTAAACCTGCAAGGAATTCAAAGTGTCGAAATAGAATTGATTGGTTAATATTTAATAACAAACAAAGAGCCACCTAAACATAAGCCTAAAATTTTATAACCAAAAAAGAAAAAATTTACTCCTAAGCCTAAAAGGAGTTCAAAGTACACGAAACAGATTGTTTGGTTAAAGTGCAACTACAAATTTGTTATATTACGTAGTTTAAATTTGATACACAAAATTTAAGTGATGTTAAAGGTCTAAATATTAGGAAAATATTTAAATGAAGTCCTAAATATTAGGAAAGTAGTTTAAACTACAATTTTGCCTAATGTGAAATATGTTTTTAAAGGGTAAAAAAGCGAATAACATATCAATATAGGCTTCGTGCTTTTAATATAGTATAGATATAGATAGATTAAGCAATGAATTGCAGTAAAAATACATAATAATTAATCGTGATTGAGTATATAAACCTTATTTAAGGACACATCCCAAGCACTTAATGATTTGGTGGAAACATTTAGATGCGGGTAAATATTTTGGCACATTTAGTATATGGAGTCAAATAGTTTTTAAATCCTATTATAACAAATCATCCAAAAAAATCCTTTTTCTATAGCATACTAGAATAGTACATGGACGCAGCGGCGGGCTAGCTTGTGTTTTCAACCAAATCGAATGTTGCAACGAGGGACCACACCACCCCTCTGTTCTTCATAGAGTAGATCCTTCTCTTTCAAGGACCACCTCAAAAACACTCTCATATGTTAAAAGAGATGTAGTGAATTGGAAAAGCAGCTGACAAAAGTCAAAACATGTGTATAAAATACTACATATAACAATTAATATGATCAGCTAAAGTTTTAAACTGTAAGTCAAAAAGAACTGTACTTTGAAATATATGGATGCCGAAAGTTCTTTTGTTTTGTTTTGTTTGTGTACGCACGTGTGCATGGAATAAACTTTTATCAGGACAAAGCATCCAGGTTAGTTGCACCAAACTCAATTACAATTAGTTTGCATGGAATAAACTTTTCTGCGACAAAGCATCTAAGTTTTAGTTACTTGTACCAAAGCCACTAGTTCCTGAAAATTTCTTATTCATTTCCAGTTCACTAGAAAGCGGGTAGCACTTATTGAACGCGGTTGTTGGATATAGATTAAACTTTGTAAATATATAATTTCAAATTTCACTATCACCAACTGCTTCAAGCCACGAATTATAGACTCTTGAATGGTGCTTCACTATTGTGGCCTCAGAAGTGTTGAATTGAAAAAAAATAGAGCAATTAGTAGGCATCAAAAGGCAGAGTTCTTGCCACAAAGTGTCATTTCTACTTTTCTCTATAAAGAAATGAAATGTTGCATCACACGAACTGCTGATGAAAGGTTTCACCTTAATCTTATGGTCTTAAAAACATGATTTAAGTATCTTTTATGCATCCTCAAGGGTTAATAATCTCACCTAGCATAAAGAAGAGGCCACATACAGATATACACAGAAAAATATGATCCTTTTAATAACATTTTCTGCTTAAAAATCAGTATATACTGTGATATTCATCAGGAAACAGAGGATGACTACGAAAACAACAGTGTTATTTCCGCAAAATAGTTCTATACAATTGAGCAATTGATGCAGCAAAGAAATTATAATGACACTTGCAAAATATACAGACATCTACCATTTGTTATTCTGTCTTTGCCTCTTGACTTGTCAGCAAAGCCATTCTTGTATCGGCTGAATCTCCTCAAAAGCTTTCAGGTATCATATTAACACTGCAACAATTAAGCATGAATTATGCAAGGGTCAAAAACAAAACGACAATGTTTTACATAGTTCAAACACAGTTTCCAAAGCCTAAATCAAACAGATCTATTTGATTTACCTGCAAAGGCATTTCGAATTCCAAATCACGATAGAAAAGACAGAAGCATTTAATATTCAATTGGACATGGCTACACACCTTGCAGCTTTCTTGATACTCATGTGGTCGTAAAACAACAGAAGATGTCATTCTCCTGCTTCACTTGGTCAGAATTTTTCAGCTGCTCCACTCTTTGCAGGTGTGATGACAACTGAACTAAATCCACGGTTGGTCCATCTTCTGGAGAAAGGTCATGCTTAGAATTCATAGAATTTGATCTTCGAACACATCTTTCTCGTAGATCATCAGTTGAAACAGCCTGACTGTCATCTAGAACTTGGACGATCCTATCCGTTCCAATTACTTCACATGAATATAATTCATTTGATGTAAAGCTTCTCGAAGCACTTAATCCGCAAAAGTTCTCAAGATTATGATCTCTTTTAAGGTGAGCAAAATAATTTTCTAAGTTGTGTAAATGGTGTTGTGAGTGGGCTGACAGAAGAGAGAGAGCACAAGCGGAGATTTGCCCAGCAGATAATTCTTCAACCGACAATGTTGCTCCAGGATGAATCTTCGATGAATTTTCTTTTCTCGTTCCATGATGATGCTGGAGGCTTTTACTTGGTGACTGCTTCTTTGCCAGTGCCATGGCTAATTGAGAGATGCAGATTGGCTTCTCTTCCACTTTGATGTGCTTGCTGTGGTCTTCAAATCTTTCTTGACAAAAGGAACTGCCAAGACGTATTTCAGGGAAAAGAAATGGCGCTCTCCTTTGTGAAGTCATATCCAATAACCTTGAATCTGCCATTAGCACATACTCGGACTCAATAAAACAGAAAATATTTTGTCTATGAAGCATATAAACATGGTAGTGCCGGAGGCTAAGAGAAGAGTTAGCATTTAACCGCTGTGACTAGCAAATCAAAGTTACAAAACGTAAGTTAGTATATGTACCACCAATAGGTAAATAAGATAGATTTGCAACATACTTGGTAAATAATTTTTTTTTTTTGCTTGCCAAAAAGAAAAGTTTCTAGATATACACAAACGGAATAAACTCGACTAGGAATTACAGTATTATCAAGCCCTCAAACTAAAATATAGTTGGAAAAAAGAAAAAGGAGGTTTTTAATTCATTCTTTTGGGAGGAGAAACAGGGAGAGGGTGGGAGTACAGAGGATGACAATTTTTGTTATAGAATCAAATTGATGGAACTTAAAGACTAATGTGCTTAGACTACTCCTCAGTTCAACAGCATTCAACAAAGTCGAGAATGGTTAAAACTTAAAAGAGAAGAGGGAATTAAGCTTACCCCAGTGTGTATCAAATTGAGGCTTTCTTCTGCGCTCATTATGGCCTGCAAGGCGTTTGCGACAACTGCGTTTACCTTCGTCAAATTCTGCCAGCAAGTGAAACCTGCATAAAAAAAGTCACAAAAGTCTATGCTGGAGTAGCAGCCACAACAATTATACTACATCATAACCACTAAATTCTGACATTTCAGATAGCATGAATAGAAATTAGCTAAAAGAATAGCTGAAGTGAAAATCCATGCTTTCACTAAACCAAAGAGAGTAGCTCTACTTAAGGATGATTCAGATAATAAATGTATCTGGAGAGCTCCAAAAATGAAAAGCTGCAAAGGTCTAAATTCCTTCACCTTACTGCAGCTTTTATTCATTTCATTCAAAGTCAAGTTTATAGAAAACGTTGGGCTCAAGTTAAAGTTAAGATGGAAAATTTAGGTAATTGAAGAGGAATTCTCACATTTGGGCTGGTCAAAATCTGTTCTAAAAGTTCTGATGCTAAAACATTATTAAAGATGGATACAAGAGTACTAGTTCTATGTGATATACTTCGTATCTTTCTCCAAGAGACGTTTTTATACAAAAGATCTTCCCCTTGATTTGGTAAGCCTCATCTTTATCATACAAATACTAGAAAACTGGTAACTAATTCCCCAACTCAAACCCAATAATATTTATGAATCCGCATAACAAAATGTAGTTATATTATAATTTTGTCAAATGATCAGAAATAAAGGACAATGACCACGCAACTAATCCTTTCCAACCTAATGAGATTTTACACAAAACAGAAGAAGCAGAAGACAAGCTAGACTATACCTGCTACATTGCTGACAAAACCTTTGCTCAATGCCATTAACGATAACCTTAGCAGATTTTGAGTGTTCATCACACACTTTGTGCCTTTTGTGATAGTCTTTTGAGGAGCTCAGGTCCTTGTTACAACCATAAACTTGGCACAGAGGAACCTGGGAATGCACATTTGTAGTCCGCGATCTTTTTCCTAGCAGTAATGGTTCCAGTGAAGACAAAGCTGAGTTTAAAGACGAATTACTCTTGACTTCTCTATAAACAATTGTCTCCTCCTTCCTATGATCACGAACTTGACAAATAGGAGAATGTGAATAGTCTTTTTCCGTTCGCAATACTGAAATTCCATTTGAAGATTGACTACTCCTGACTTCTCCATGCTCAATCGACTGCTCCAATTTCAATCCAATTGGCAATGATATTGGATCATTAGACCTATTAGCCATATGATTAAATCTCTCTTCAAGTTCCACTTCTCCCAAAATTGGGTCCAAAGTTATTACAGAAGTGGATAACATCTTTCTAGAAGCATCAACTGTTTCAGCACCTAAACCTCCTGACCATTGTTTGCTGGAGGCGCATTTCTCCAAAATATCAGCGATACCTGATCCCGGGAATTCTGTATTTACAGTTATTTCTTGAATAGTGCCAAATATGCTTCTATCAACATTAGAAAAGGGGTTTTTCAAATTCCAATCTTTTACAATATTTCTCTTTGCAAGTGCACCAACTGGCATTTCAATATTATCAGGAAACAGAAGACCTCTTCCTTCCAAAGCATAGTCCATTGGTTCCATTTCTAGCAGAAACAAAAGTTGCTCAAAGTATGCAGTGAATTTTTCACCAAAAGCAGAATCCAAATTGACTTCCGAATATGCTAAGAACAAAGTGATAAAAAAGCATCAGTAGAAATAAAAGTTCATATCTTGAAATTATTCTCATCCCAAAATGAAAAGTTAATATCTTGAAATTAAGAGCTTAAAAGTAACCAAAAAAAAAAAAAATTACATTAAAAAAGTCAAGAAAAAAGGCTATTGCTTTCATGCAGCATAAGCCAATTAATTACCTTAATAGAAAAGAGAAAATATAAGAAACTAGAGAACCAGGGAATCAAATTAGAACATCAAAAAAAGATTATAAAGTTTGAAGGTAAGGTGCACCCAGGTTACATATTTGTTCACCTATCAAGCTTTTGAATACCAAGAAACAGGCGTAGACCAACATGGAACCTAAATCTTACCGTACAAAGAGATTAAAAATCAAGAAAGAACCCCATTTAGCTAATCTAACATGGAACAATTATCTAACCCTATAAATGCTAGAGAAACAAAATGCTAAAGTAAATCAACTTATTTTGAGGGATGACTGAAGATTGTCTTGAGCTTACCTGAGAAAGATTGGAAAGAGACAGAGGTGCTTGCTTTGCTGCTTTGCTGCAACTGGAATCTGATACCTTTATGAGTCGAACATTAACATAATTTACATACCTTATTGTTTTCTTCCAGTACGGTCTTACTTTTTTCTTTTCCCCTTTTCTTTTTCTAACTAATAACCTAATTAAATTGGATTTTAAGTCACCTATACTAATAGTATAATGAAGTTTTTATATCATTATTATAATTTAATATGTTATAATAGGTTAGTAATCAATATTTACTTAACTCTGTTGGAAAAATAATTAAGTAAATAAAAGTGTATTATCTTTTAACGGCTTAAGCTTCTTGATAAGATTATTACACATTTCAACATAGTAACTGAGCTTCTGGGTTCTAGTCCCACCACTACCCAATATCAAAAAGAATTTTCACATACTCGGCGCATCAAAAAAGAATCAAACGATTCAAGCCCGGATGTAAGGGGGCGTGTTGAAGACATAATTAAGTATGTTCTCTCTAACAACTTAAGCTTGTAGATGAGATTGTAACACACTTTAACAACCTACACTAATAATATAATATTTTAAATTGTATTATAATTTAATATGTTATTAATCAATATTATAAATAAAATTACTAACTAAATGACATGATTGTGTAAATATATTTTTTAGACAATCAATACACCAAATTTAAACTCACGGAACGTAAACCATAATATTGTAAAAACAAGAAGATAAATATTTGTATCATTTCGCTTTGATGGCGGTATTTGCATGGTCACTTTTTTCTGGGTACATGAATGGTCATGTAAGATTTGTTATATTATTTAGCAAAAATTAAAAATATTTAATCACAATTAAAATGTTAATTTGATATGTAGGAATATCACTTAAAGTTGAGAGTTGAAACAATTAATGAATTTGAATTCCATTAAAGTTGAGAAAGTAGTATAATAAGAGATGTAAAACATTTTGATAGGTCCCCAAGATCATAGTTATTAACACAAAGAGAGTAGCAATTTTGTTGGGATAAGGAACCTTCACCTAAATAAAATAGAGTGAGGGACTGAAGAAGGCTTAAGGTATGAAACATTACTAACTAATGGTAATTAGGAGTGTTTAATTACTACTATCTCCAGTTCACTTTAATTGTTTTTTGACTTTTTTTTTTATATTTTACAATATTTGATTTTTTCAGATATCAAGAAAGAGTTAATTTCTTTTTTCAAAATTGTTCTTGTAATAAATAGCTTAAGAGTATTTATTATATTTTTAATAAATAAATTAAAATTAATGTGATCAATTTTATAATTAATTAATAATAAAAAGTAAATTTCTTAACGAAACTGATAATTACTGTTGCCTTGGACATTAATCAATTCCCAATCATATGCCACAATTATTCTTTGATTCGGTTTTGATTTCTTCTGCATGCAAAATCAATCGGGCCCTCGTAAGTCATTTAGGAGGAAACTTATAATGGAAAAATTGTACTAGCGTATTATTTGGTTGTCCCCATTTAACATGTATTTATCTTTTAATAAAAATTTAATTTATACTCATTTTTAAAATAATTTAGGGCCTTTTTTTCCTCCTCCTCCTCCTCCTCCTCCTCCTCCTTCTTCTTTTTCTTCTTCTTCTTCTTAGGGTGACAGCGATTTTATATGGTGTTTGTGAATATATTTTAAGGTAGTTTATGATATTTTACAGTGGTGATTTGTTGTGGCGCTTATTTTGTACTATTGCTTACGGTTTCTTCATCTTCTTTTTCTTAATTGCAAAATGAGTTCGTTAGATTTATTTTGTTTTGACAAATTGATGATTGGGGTTCGTTCTTGATGATTTTTGGAGGTTATGTTTCAAATTTGAGCTCATTTAGAGTAGATTTATGTACTAAATCATATATTGAATTGTTAAAATTCGAAGAACAAATTTGTGTTTCTAGGCAATTTGCACTTTAGGCCTTTTTGACCTTAAGTGCATGAAAACGTTGGTTATACTTCAGACCTTTTAGCCTTAAGTGCATCTGAACTGCAATTTTTCACTTCAGACTTATTGGCCTTAAGTGTAGGAAAATGTTTGTTGCACTTCAGATCTTTTGGCCTAAAGTGCATCTGAAGTGCAATTTTTCACTTGAGACTTATTGGCCTTAAGTGCATGAAACCATTGGTTGCACTTCAGACCTATTCGGCCTTAAGCACATCTGCAGTGCAACTTTTTCCCTTCTGACTAATTTTTTTTATCTTTAGACTCGATAAGTCTGAAGTTGATCGTAAAATGGATATAAGTTCAATTATAATCCCAAAACTGAGTATAGATGCAAAAGCGCCACTTATAATATATTTCTCCTATAATAATGGTTATACGAGATTAGTCATAAAATAAAATATGACCTCGCGTCTCTACATGAAAATGCATTTAACTTTTATATTGTAACAATACTAGAACGATGAGAAAATATCATGAATAACGAGAAATTTTTTGTTGACTCTCCTCACAAATAAGTAGGTCAACGAATGTAAAATCGATAATACTTTTTATATATTGTATAAGTACCTTCTATCGAGGAAGGGAGGGAAGAGAGAGGAGAAGATAAATAAAGTTGAGTAGCATCTTTGGTGCCATTTTACCCAATTGCTTTCCCTTTTTTGTTTCAATGTCGTTTGACAATCTAGATGCATTTTCCTACACGTGTAGCATTAGCAAATATGTTATCTCGAGGTAGCACATTGTTTCTTACGGTAGTACTTCAGAACCTTATTAGTCACTTGCACCATGAAAAGAAATAAAAGTTTTCCAATAAAAAATGAGAACTGTGTTACAACTTACAACTCAAGTATTCTCATCAGCTTGATACTTGGAAAAAGTTAACTATAAATTTTATTGCACTAAACTTCAAGTAAAGAAATCCATTATCATATAATATATACGGTTTTACTACCAGAATCATTATAGTTTCAGTCCACAAAAGAAAAATATTGTATTCAGCTCCTACATCGTGTTATAATCTGGAAAAACTTCAACAATATGAAGTCCAGCAAAAGTCAATGCATCATCAAGGATAAAGGAAAATCGCACTGGAAAAAAAAGCCACATCAATTTGCTAGTTCTATTCTGGAGCGCGCACGCTCTCTCTCTCTCTCTCTCTCTCTCTCTGCAGAAGCTTCTGGTCCAGGTTCTTCTTGCCAATATTTTTTCTGTAATTCAGCTATAACTACCCCGGATGGTAGTGAGCAAATACATGGATCGTCATGGTCAGAATAGAACAGCTGCTGCAGATTTTTTACGTCAAATGTGAGTTCTTCCACGAAAATCCTTTCACCGTTTCCTTGAGCTATATTGCTTCTCTTATTCGGAGCTGTGAACAATATGAGACCTAATGCGTCCAAGCAAATGGATGTATACTGAGAGAAGAGCTAATAATTTGTCAGCAGAAGTAAAACCAATCACAAAATCATCAAGTGCAATAGAAGAGAAATAATAACAAATGCGAGCATGGATAACAAAAGAATGAATCGCTTCCAAAATTCTCGTTTCACTATACCAAACATAAAAAATCCTGTCATACGTTATTGTCATATATATGTCTTTCCTTATCTCAAAGTTGAAGAAGAGAATGATTGCAGATTTTTGGACTCTTTAGCCTCTTAACCTTCTAATCTGCACAGAAAAAGTTTTAAAGCCTTAAATACTTGTTACACTAAAGTTTATCAACAGAACAAGTTTTTTGAGAACCTTATTGCAACATGTTACCAACTTATGCAATCAATTTTGCTTCCAAATAAGCTTCACTTCAGTGCAACCCAATTAGGAGCTGTTACATAATATTTAAAAAGCTCTCAAACAAAACAAATTTTAAGCCCTTCTTAGCCGCAACAGTTGACAGGCAAACTTAAAAGTATGAAAGCACCTCAGTACATAAAAATAATTATTATGTGCACGTAGTTTATAGAAAAGGGGAGCAACGATTCATCAGAAATTAGCTTTTTCCTTTCTATGTCCTATCAAGAATTCAAGATACTACTCCAGCAGAATAAATATTCTTAGTAGCTTCTATTGTTAAAGTAATATCTTCTTCTCCCTCTACTAAACATCCTCTTTCTATACGAGTAAGGTAGAAAAGTTTTGAGAACATTTGTGGACTTCTAAATATTCAATAACGTTCCTTGAAAAAGCAAAAGTGCTTCTATCAACTTATCAGCGTGCATCTAGTACTATAGGCAGAAAAGTATATTAGATTTATCTATGTTAAATTTTCATTGAAATGAGTACATAGTATCTATCAAAACTTCAACTTTTACTTGATTCCAAAGGCAACAACTTCATTGGTACCTCGGAAAGTGAACTCTTGATGAACTCCTTCCACAAAAGTGGCTACAGAGGTAATTCGCGTAACATTCTTGACGCTTATAATTCCTCTTTATGGTAGCTTCATTAGCTAAAAGCCAGAATGCTTCAGAAAAGTACAGATTAAGAATTGAATCACGATTTAGCACTTGCTAGAGGGTATTATTCACTGGTTTTTTGAGTACCTAAAAAGGATCTAAAATACCAATAGTTCATGGATCCTTAAAAGGGAATTTCAGATCATCTTTGCAGTAACAACATACCTAAAAGTTACCAGCTTTGTTTATTATTTGAAATGGAGTCAATGTAGAAATATCAGGAGTAAATTATCTCGCATATCCTAAAGATGGTACTGACGTGTTGAATTACCCAAGGTCCATTTCTTTATCATGACATAATTGACTTTCTCACCCAAGTACACCCCGACGGATTTCAGCTAATCTTTACTCAACAACCACAACATCAACATATTTAATGAATTGAGCAACTCAGAGCAACAAAGCTTAAAGCTTGTCGAAAATTTTATCGTTAACCTTGCAATACAAATAAAACATAATTGAGCATGAGCATTCTGCGCAGTAACAGTAGCTTTTGTCATACAACATAATCGAAATACTACTTGTTTCCAATCACTGCCTCAGTCACTCTCTCTGTCTTTTCTTTGTTATAGTCCAACCTAAAGTATACAGTGATTTAGCAAAGAATTCCAAAAGTAACTATAAGAAAGATTGGTTACAGAAAGTAAAATCATACACTGGCAGTTTGCCCATAGCAAGATTCTACTAACTCAAATTGAGAACAAAGTGTAAAAGGAGCTCTGCTTGTCTTCATGGGTAGAACACATGATATGAAATGCGTATTCAAGTGTGAGAAGTATATGTACTTATCTGAAGTAACATGGAACTGTTAAAAATACAGCTAAAGCAACCATACGCTTTCATAGTCACACCTATTAGGAGAATATATTTTATATTAGGAAAGTATATTTTATATTAGGAGAATATATTTTACATTAGGAAAGTATCTTTATTATTCCATATCTTCCATTGATTTGATTTAGTTCCTATACTAATCCCTATTGGTCTTTGATTTGTATTCTAGCACTATAAATAGGGATCATGTAAACCATTGAGAATCAATAAAGAAGATCATATTCCTTTATGGTAATCAGAGTCTTTTTACTCTAAATTTTTTTTTCGCCCATCCCCTCATCATGGGTGATGAACCGACAACTACTAACAACAACAACTCTATTGCCGACAAACAACCACTACACCCGGCCTATACGGTCACCAACATCAACACATCACCAGATTTCGGCCCAACAGGAAATAATGCTCTCAACCCAAGTGATATCGGCACAGCTCTCACAAATTTGAATCTCAATTACACTGACCCACAGTGGTACATGGACACCGGTGCATCCTCATACATCACATCGGATTCAGGTAAATTAATCACTCCATGTTTATTACCTATAAATCCTATTTTTGTCGGTAATGGTGAACGTTTACCTATTAGTGGTTCCGGTAATGGCTTTTACAAACTTCCCAACAAAACCTACCAATTAAATCAAATTATCCACACCCTACATGCCATTAAAGATCTATTATCAGTTCGTAAATTTACAACTGATAATCAAGTTTCCATTGAATTTGACCCTTTGGGTTTTCTTTAAAGGACCTCAAGGATGGGCACCTCCTTTCCCGACACAATAGCAATGGGGATCTTTATCCACTCACTCCGCCCGCATTCTCTCTCATGTCATCAACATCCACACCATGGCACGATCGTCCTGGACATCCCGGAGCGAATGTGCTAAATTACCTTAGTCGTTATTTTATTCATAAATGTAAGGTTGAACATCTAGCTTGTCACTCCTGTCAAGTTTCCAACAGTAAACGGTTACCTTTTGTTGATTCTGTTTCTAGTACAATTAAACCGTTTGATATTATTCATTGTGATCTGTGGACATCACCAGTTTTGAGTAATTCAGGATATAAATATTATATGGTTCTTCTTGACAATTACACACATTATGTTTGGGTGTATCCACTAAAATATAAATCTGAAACCTTTCCCACTTTCTCAAAATTTCATAAACTAATCCAAACCCAATTCAACTCGATCATTAAAACTTTTCAATGTGACCTCGGGGGGGAATTCGATAACAATGAATTCAAAAATTTTGCTGCTCTTAATGGCCTCGTGTTTCGTTTTTCATGCCCACAAACATCCCAACAAAACGGTAGATCCGAAAGAATGATCCGCCGTTTAAATGACATTATCCGGGCACTCCTTGTTCATGCTCGTCTTCCATCCACCTTTTGGGTAGAAGCACTTCACACTGCCGCCTATCTTCACAATATCCTTCCTACAAAGAGACTACACTTCCAAACACCTGCATTTGCCCTCTACCTTCGCCATCCAACATATCATTACCTTCGTGTATTCGGTTGTGCGTGCTATCCCAACATGTCGGCTACCCAAACCAAAAAACTCTCCTCTCGATCAACCCGTTGCATCTTCTTAGGATACCCACCAGATTTTCGTGGCTATCGTTGCTATGACCCCATCTCCGGGCGGGTTCATCTCTCACGTCATGTTGTCTTTGACGAACATACGTTCTCATTCAACAAACCTTTATCACCCACAACTTATACATTCTTAGATGAACCTCTTCCACATCTTTCACCATTCTTCCAACCTACATTCACACCCACTCCATCAACCGGCCCAACCGCCACACCCACACCTCCACCCAACAATCCTTCATCCATTCCATCAACCAACACCACTCAATCCCTCCCAAAAACTGCATCCACTGACCCATCCCCATCCACAACCACTACACCCAC
>MCJB01001261.1:15990-30826 GCA_002018475.1 Nicotiana obtusifolia | reverse complement strand
AAAACCGCCCGTAGCGGGCCTAGGCCCGTGGTGGGCCGGTCCCTACCCACGAGCCCGCCAGGCCCGGGACCGCCAGGCCCAAGCCCGCCTCAGGCCCAGGCCCGCCAGGCCCGTTAGGCCCAGGCCCGTGGTGGGCCACACCCTTATTTAGCACTCGTGCTAGAAAAAATAGGAGTGTGACTGTTCTTTTAAGTCCAACAATTCGAGTATTTCAAACTTTCAAAACTTTCTTGTCAAGTCGTATTTTCTTATTTACTATAGTTCTGGCAGATAAGTGTCTGCACTTGCACAATATGAAATAGTGACGAGCGCAAAATCGGTGTATAAAACTTAGGCTCGTTAGTCAAAGACAGTATAATATTAAATTATCTCCATAGGGATTGGTTTAAATAATGTTCTAATAAATCTTCAGCTTAACACTATCCAGGAAAATCAACCTTTGATTTAAGTTATTACCGAACTAATAATAAAAACTAAGATTATCAACTGTGAGCAAATAATAGAATTTTAGTGAGTAAATAGCAACAATTGAATCTCACGGTGAGAAGAAAGTGTTGTGACAAGACATGTGATCAACTATTATTATGGGTAACTTTGTGCTAAGTTCACTCTTAACTTCTATTGACTCTTTCGAATTGAACAGATTATTAGGCTATCTTAAGGATTCGAATTCTTCTTCCGAATGAATGAGAGTCCCGTTAACCAACCCAATGACAGGTTCTATGAACATATGCAAAAATACATTGAATGAATGATCTTACGAAGAACGTCTTTTGACTATTCTTCCAAATTAGGTCAATTGATAACTTTCCAACCTCTTTTGATTACCTATGAGAGGCGTAAATCAACCCAAACAGGATAACATAATGTGAATTGCAACAACACTTCTCTTTAGATTAAAGTAAAACCACAATTGGCCTTGCCATTCAATTAATAACTCATTCAACGAATTCAGGCAACTAATAGAAAGTAAACTCCAAAACAATAGTCAAATCACAATATCCGTCAATAACCCTAAGAAAGATTACTCCATAGTGGAGAAGTTGTTTATCACAAGAGTGTTAGAAGAACAAGAAGACATTACAATTCTCAAAATCAAACAAACTTCCGTATTGAATGAATTGGATAAAGTATTTAGAATCTCTGTTGTTTCCTTGCCTTCTTCTCTCCAAAAGTTGCTCCAAAATTTGAGATGCCTAGTTTTGAGACAATCCACGCTTCATATAGGTCAAGCCGGGCCGCCTCCAAATTTACAAAAATAGGCCTGGGTCAAATTCCTGGAGGCAGACATGCGCGGCTGCGCACCTGGAGGTGTTACCGCGTTCATGGCCACGCACCTCTGGCAAAACACTGTGTCACTTGCGCGCTCAAGTGCGCGCTGGGGGTCGCTCGTGCGTGGTCGTGCACCTGAGTTTTCCTTCTGCTAAGATCTTTTTCCTCCCACGTGCAGTATTCGTCCACCGATCCTCTCTGCATCACCTGCACTGAAAGACAACATATTAGACCCAAATCCGACCAAATCTCTATCGAATAATCCAAAACAAAGACGCAAAGTGGGCATAAATAATAAGTAACTTTATGCTCATCAAATATCCCCACACTTAGCTTTTGCTTAGGAGCTTTTGCTCGTCTCGAGAAAATCTAAAATGAAATGCTCCTAATACTGCAACCACCTTAGACAAGTGGCCGGCTAAATCAACTTGATACCATCTTAGGGTCACATTCAACTTCAACCTTGGTGATAACATTCCACTAGTGTTGTGGTCAAATTGGCCTCGGTACACCTCACAAGAAAGAGACAATGCCCATTCACATACCAATTGCAATTAACCGTCTCGGGCGTTACACAACAATCGCTCACCCTTACAAGGAAGTGGCTCATGCTTTCCAAAGTACCATAAGTTTGGCCATCGCGTAACTCTCCATTAATGTAGGAATAGCCTCATCCAGATCGTGTAGGACTTTGTATTTGGTTGTAACGTAGGCTATGGGTTGGATATAATCTGTATAAGAGTATCTATGCCTCCCTAAGCACTTTAATACCAACAACTTCATACTTGTCCTACTCCTTTTTTATTGACAATTCTCCACAAACTCCCCTATCAAAAGCACATCCCCAGTTCTCAATTCTTTAAGCACAACATACAAGTATTTTACATCAGCAGGGGAACATTCACCTTCATTTCCTTACTCAACATGAACAGAATTTTCTCTTCTCTCTTTTTTTTTCTTTTCTTTTAATTTTTTTTTTCACGTTCATTCATGATGTTGCACTTATTTTTTTCTACTTAATCTTGGTTCCATTCAAAACCAACTCCCACGCTTATGTCTCTTCATCTTTTAGCATTACATACAAGGCACTCAAGTGCTTAGGGATGGCTACAAGTTCAGGTTGTACTGTGGTTGCCAAAGAAAGAGGAAATTAGGCTCAACTGGGTTGACTAGGGATAAATTATCAGTTCTCGGGAGGGTTCAAAGCAGTCAAAAAAATAAGAAGCTATCAAAGAAAGCCTACGGTCATCTCCAAACTCGACTATTACCTAAGATTTTGCCTTGAGTCACAACCAAGCCAAGTTCTAGACCTTTTCATGCATGATCATTAAGCAAACATTTGCCTCACCCCACATAGTGTCTCGGATAGGCACACAATTCAGATTGTAGTCACCAATGGTCTATTTGACTTACAAGGGCGGGATCATGCATCCCACCAGTTAGGCACAATCAACTTTTCCAACCACAAGCAACTTTTCAAAAATCTAAAACAAAGAAATAACAAAAATCTACTCTAAAAGGTGTCTAGTTTAAAATATTACGACCATGGTAAAGAACCAAACAAGAAACCCATGGAAGTACAAGTGAAGAAGTTATCCTTAAAAAAAATAAGAAAATATTTTTGGATTTTTTTTTCAAGTAAGAAAGCAAAGTAAACAATGCTATTTACGCTACCCTCACCACCACACTTGACTAGTGGCATGTACCCATGGAACCAAACTTAAATGCAAGGGTGAAGAAAACTCTCCTAATCCGGTTACTCCGTGTTGGAGAAGGTGTCGCGGTCCAGATGACAAGCCCGACCAAGTGCACACAGCCAGCCATGTTCTTCTTCTCGGACTTGGCATTCTGTGTAGCAAAGGAGTCCACCCGAGATCCCAAATCAGTGACTGAAGTACGTATCCTCGCCATTCCCTACTCTAAGGCAACCATTCTCATTTCCCATCCACCACGCGAAGGTTCTCCAACACCCTGCTCATGCGGAGGAGAAGTAGCAACATCCTCAATGTGCACCTCCGTTACCTCGTCGGGTGCATCGGACTCCTCACTATTCGCCTCAACAACCACATCAGGGTCCTTCCCAATTACAACTTTATCAGCCCAAAATTTCTTTTCTCGCTTGACCTTCCCATCCGTAGCCTTGTTTTCTGGTACCCGTGCTCACGGCATAACCGAGTGACTAGTGACGGGAAAAAGAACCCATACCTCTGTACCGGATAATGAATTGTCATCTCATCTTGAATGACCTTAGCCACATCAAAGTCGTATCGAGTGACAAAGCACCAAATTAGAGCAGCTCGGGAACCATTTACCTCAGTTGTGTTGCTGGAAGGCATCATGCTATTATTAATTATGTACAACGAGCACTTCCCCTTAAAAGTGAGTAAAGTAAAGTGAAATTAGTGGCCTTGGATCAACCATACCACCTCCTTCTCGGGCATACAAATGGTCGCAAAGAACGTGAGCCATGGGTATGGTTCCATATTGTACGCCAAATAGTAGTTCTCTGCATTAGGGTCCTCCACGTACTCCGGCAAGTGATAGGCCCTTCGGATAGCCTCCTTAGAGTAATCCACTTTCTTCTTCCGGACTGTGCACACGTAGTCCTCATATTTCGGGCAATTCACGTAGAACTCCCGAACAACTGTCAAATTTGCCTCGTCAGGTTCTTCGACGAACACCCTCATTCCTCGCCTGACCAATTCCTCATACACTCTGTGACAGTCATTTTGGAGAGACCCAATATCTTTCCCCTTTCCGGTATGGGATTTTTGTCTGCTTTGCTATTAAATCGTTGTTGGGCTTCCTATGAGACAAACTTTTTCTGATCATATGGACGAGCGGATGTAGAAGCTCGCGACATGGACGTGCCTGCCTGACTACCGGTGGGTGCACTTGTAGTTTTTCTTTTCTTGGTGGGAGCCATTGCACCTGAAACAACCCACCAAATATCAGCAAATATATCACTCGGCGGACCAAGAGAGGCTACTCAGACTTTACCCTCACACTTGGTCACAAAATTACGTTCTCAACTTCATTGTGGCATTTTCACAAACACTTAACATGCAAAGCTGCTCCTATTCCCCCACATAGAAAATTTTAGCCCTAGGTGGACTACATATGTACCGATTTCACTACCTAGCAACCATGTTCTCAGTATACATGATGAAACTCAATCTTCACCCCATAAGAAAAAGAAAAAGAGCGAGAAAAAAAGAAGAAAGAACTACAAAAGAAAGAAGAAGAAGATAAACATGGACAAAATAAAGTTACATACCCGAAGGAGTAATTGGAAGAAGCACACTTGAGGGAGGGGTGGTGTGTGATTGGTTGCAAAGTGTGATTGGGAAAGGTTGGGGCGGATTAGGGGTTGTGTTAGTGAAAGTGGCGAGAAAAGGGGGAAAGATAAGAAGGGGGTTGAGGGTTGGGGCGGAAATTAAAAGGGAAGGGTACTTACCTGTGCGCGGCCGGGTCTCCCGTGCGCGGCCGCGCACATATGGCAGTACACTGGTGCCCATGAGCGTTCATGTGCGTGGTCCACCCTTCAGGTGAGCAGTCGCGCATGTCCCAGCGTAGGCTGACGACGTAATTTGCGCGACACATGCATGATGTACCCTTCCAGGTGCGCAGTCACACACGTGTACACTCATAAGGAGCCTTTTAAAAGCCTCAATTCTAACCTTCCGCAACATATATCTTCCTGCATCCACCAAGTCATAATATACACTAACTTTTACCGAATCTATGCTACAAGAAAGAAAGAAACAAGAGGGAAAATTTAAGCTAGTAGAAGAGTTAGAGGTAGTTCTGAGTTATAGTCATCAGCTTGACTCAACCAGGCATCCTCAGCTGATTATGATGCTCGAGGATTGATGAGCAAATCCTCCAGCAAGATATGGTTTTAGCCTGTACCCATTCACTTTGAACTCTTTGTTCCGTCCATGTTCTGGATCTCAATCGCCCCATATGGTGATACATGTTTCACCACATACGGTCCCGTCCATCTAGACTTAAATTTTTCAGGGAACAATCTGAGTCTACTATTGTACATTAAGACCTTTTCCCCTTCATGAAATTCCTTCAGTTTACTTAGACGGTCATGCCATTTCTTCGTCTTTTCCTTGAAAAGTCGCGCATTCTCATATGCGTTCAATCTGAATTCCTCCAGCTCATTCACCTGTGATCTTCTATGTTCACCTGCAAGACTAAGATCAAGATTAAATACTTTAATTGCCCAATAAGCCTTATGCTCTATCTCCACAAGTAAGTGACACGAGTTTCCATATACCAACTTGTAGGGTGAAGTCCTTATGGTTGTTTTGAACGCTGTTCTATACGCCCATAGAGCTTCATCCAACTTTACTGACCAATCCTTTGTGGAAGCACTAACTATTTTTTCTATAATTCTTTTGGGTTCACGGTTATCTACTTCTACTTGCCCACTAGTTTGAGCATGATATGGAGTTCCTATTTTATGAGTTACCCCATATTTAGACAGCAGAGTGGCAAACTGTTTATTTACAAAATGTGACCCATTATCATTGATGATGACTCGGGGAGTTCCAAAGCGGGTGAAAATATTCTTTTGAAGAAATTCACATACTACCCGAGCATCATTGGTCCTAGTGGGGATTGCCTCAACCCACTTGGAAACGCAGTCAATGGCCACTAGGATGTACTCATAGGAATGGGACGATCGGAAGGGGACCATGAAGTCGATGCCCAAGACATCGAAGATTTCGCACACCAAAATGGAATTCAGGAGCATCTTGTCTTTATTACTAATGTTACCTGTCCGTTGGCACTGGTCATATGCAGCCACATAATATCTTATATCCTTGTATAGAGATGGCCAGTAAAAACCGGCCTCTATGACCTTCGCTGTTGTCCTATTTCCTCCATAGTGTCCTCCAACTGCTCCATCATGACAATGGGACAATATACTTCCCATTTCCCCTTCTGGTACGCATCTCCGAATTATACCATCTGCAGATAATTTAAACAAAAAGGGGTCATTCCCGAAGTAACTTTTTACCTCGCTTTGAGCTTCCTTTTCTGTTCGGAGATCAAGTCGTGTGGTAGCCATATACTAGCCAAGAAGTTAGCTATGTCAGCGAACCATGGTGGTCTATCAGAGACCACTGCAATGGAAAAACTCTGCTCATTTAGGAACTCTTCCTGAATGTCCACCACTTCAACAGGTGGTTTCTCCAATCGCGACAGGTGGTCAGCCACTTGATTTTCTGTGTCCTTCCTATCTTTTGATTTCTAAATCAAATTCTTGTAGCAACATTGCCCACCGCATCAGACGCGGTTTGGACTCTTTCTTACTCAGCAAATACTTCAGTGCTGAGTGATCAGTATCCACTGTCACCTTGCTTCGCACTAGATAGGACCTGAACTTGTCAAAAGCGAAGACTCCTTCTCCGTGGTAGCATAGTTCACCTGAGCATCATTCAAGGTCTGGCTTGCATAGTAAATAGGTCTGAACATTTTATCTCTCCTCTGCCCCAGCACTGCTCCCACTTCCACATCACTGGCATCACACATGATCTCAAAGGGTTCACTCTAGTCAGGAGTCACCATTATGGGATCACTCACTAGCTTTTCCTTGATCAGTTCGAATACTCTGAGGCACTCTACATCAAACACAAATTTCACATCCTTGGTAAGTAACGCTGTTAAGGGCTTGGTAATGCTGGAGATATTCTTGATGAACCTTCTATAAAACCCTGCATGCCCCAAAAAACTTCTGATGCTCTTCATTGAAGTCGGTGGTGGGAGCTTAGCTATCATATCTACTTTTGCTCTGTCGACCTCAATACCTTCAGTTGTGACTTTATGGCCCAAGACTATCCCATTCTTAACCATGAAGTGACACTTTTCCCAGTTGGGTACTAGGTGAGTCTCCTTACATCGTTTCAGAACAAGTTCGAGATTCCTCAAGAAATCCTTGAAGTCATCTCCAAATAGAGTAAAGTCATCCATGAACACCTCCAGATACTTCCTATTCAAATCTGAAAAGATTGCCATCATGCATCTCTGAAATGTAGCTGGTGTATTGCATAGTCCAAAAGGCATTCTCCGGTATACAAAGATTTCGGAAGGGCAGGTAAAGGTAGTTTTCTCAACATCTTCAGGAGCAATGGGTATTTGATTGTTCCCTGAATATCCATCTATGAAGCATTAACATCCACGCCCTGGCACCTTCTCCAACATCTGATCAATGAAAGAAAGAGGGAAGTGATCCTTCCTTGTTGCATCATTTAGCCTTTGGTAGTCTATGCACATCCTCCAACCAGTAACTGTTCAGGTAGGAATTAGCTCATTATCCTTGTTTTTCACCACCGGCATGCCCCCTTTTTTTGGCACAACTTGTACGGGGCTGATCCATTGGCTGTCAGAGATGGGAAATATTATACCTGCATCCAGCAATTTGAGTATCTCTTTCTCCACCACCTTCTCAATGTTTTTATTTAATTTGCACTGGGTCTGCACTACCGGTTTTCTCCCTTCTTCTAACAGGATCTTGTGCATGCAGATTGCGGGGCTGATTTCTTGAATATCAACTATGCTCCCACCGATTGCCTTTTTATGCTTCCGCAGTAACTCCACGAGCATGTGTTCCTATTCACCTGTCAAATCAGCAACGACAATCACTGGAAAATTATTAGTCTCCAAAAAGGCATATTTCAAATGTGTCGGGAGTACTTTCAATTCCAGCTTCGGCTTGATCTTTTCTTTCTCGAATTCTTCTTCGTCTACCACTTGGTTCTCATCTTCCAGTGTCTCAACTGCCTTCTTGATTTCAGGATCTTCATCCTCTAATGTACTTGATTGACTAATGCATCTCTTAATGAATCGACTACCAGCTTGTCCTTCTTGTGTTGTTCAGCTAACTCTCCCTTCACATCCAGTTTGAAACAAGCATAGGTAGATGCCTCATCACACGGGTATTTCATCATTCTCTTCATTTGAAACACCATTTTTTCGTTTCCCGCTCGTAGTATAAGTTGACCCTTATATATATCAACAATAGCCCAGCCAGTACAAAGGAATGGTCTCCCTAGGATTAGAGGTACCTTTTTATTCACTTCCATGTCTACTACAATGAAATCTACTGGGAAGATAAATTTTTCCACCCTTACCAGAATGTCCTCAATTATGCCCTTCGGTATGATCATGGTCTGATCAGCCAGTTGCAAAGATACCGGCACAGATTTGATCACTCCTAGTTCTCCTTCCAATTTCTTGAACACCGATAATGGCATCAAGTTAATGGATGCACCTGAGTCGCACAAGGCCTTGTTAAAATTTCACTCTCCAATGAGTAGGGTATAGTGAAACTGCCCGGATCCCTACACTTTTGAGGAATTTTATTTTGTAGAATGGAACTGCAGCGGGCGTTGAGTTTGACCACTTTTATTTCCTTGAGCTTCCTTTTACTTGAAAGGATTTCCTTCAGGAATTTTGAATAGGCTGGCATCTGGGTGAGCACCTCGGTGAACGGGATATTCACATACAGCTGTTTCAGCATCTCCAAGAATTTCCCAAAGCATTTATCTAGTTTCTCCCGCTTCATCTTTTGAGGAAAGGGTAACATTGGCATGTGCTTGCTTTCCTCAATTGCGCTGCTTAATTTCTGCTTATCAACCTCCTTGCTGCTAATATCCTCCTTAGGCAGAGATTCACCAATTTTCTGTTCTTCTGCTATCTGGGTTGAGTTGATCTCTCTCTCAGCCTTTGGTTTTTCAATGGGCTCTGCTAATGTTTTCCTACTCCTGAGAGACACACCTTTGATCGTCTCTTTTGAATTCTTCTCAATGTCTGCCGGCAAAGTCCCCGGAGCCCTTTCTTATAACAATGATACGAGATGCCCCATTTGTCTTTCTAGATTCTGGATTGATGTGCCTTGCTCTCGGATAGATGTTCCTTGAGTCTCAAGTTTTTCATCTGATTTATTTATGAATGCCTTCATTAGATCTTCTAAACTTGAGTTGTTGCTCCGTGGAGGTTGGTATGGTTGCCTCTGTTTGTTCCGGAAGCCACGAGGTCCTTGCACTGGTGCTCTGGGATTTTGCTGCTACCATGAGTTCAAGCTACCATTTGAAGAACTCCATGAGAACCCCGGATGTCTCTGTGCCATAGAATTAAAATTACCTCCTCCTTCGTAGTTGCCTCTGTTGAAATTCCCCAATGCCTTAACTTATTTTTCTGCGGTGAAGGTTTGGCACTCATAAGTTGGGTGTCCCAATCCACAGATGTCACATCCCACCTGTGTTTGATTTTGCACCTGAGTTATCGTCAGTTTCTTCATGCCCTTAGCCATAGCTGCAATTTGGGCCTGCATTGCTACAGACGATTCTACTTGGCGCACCCCTGATGATCTTCTTTGATCCCCTTGGTCAGTGGACTATTGTTCTGCGTCTTCAGATAGTTCATTCAGAAGTGTGACATCTCTTCTGGAGTTTTTTTCATGAGAGAGCCTGCAACCGTACTATTCAACAATCTCCTTGATGACGGGTTTAACCCGTCCTAGAAATCTTAGAGTTGCATCCATTGCTCCATTCCGTTATGAGGGCACCTCCGCAATAGCTCCTTAAATCTTTCGCATGCCTCGAACATTGTATCCTCTTCACCTTGGCTGAAATTGTGAATCTCCTTCCTCATCCGTCCAGCCTTAGCAGCAGAGAAATATTTTTCTAAGAACTTGGTAGTCATCTCCTCACACGTGCGGATTGACCCCATGGGTAGACTTCTCAACCACTTCTTTGCATCATCCTTTAGTGAGAAAGGGAATACTCTGAGGTAGATGGCATTATGTGAGGCTCTATTATAGCGGAATGTGTTCATAATTTTGTCGAAGTCCATCAAATGGTGTTGGGATCTTCATTGGGTTTGCCTCTGAATATGCAGTTGTTCTGATATGACTCCCTGCTTGAGTTCAAATTATTGGCATCAATGGGTGGGGCCTCACACTAGATTGTTGCTGGTTGTACACCGATCTGGCATAATCTCCTAGAGACCTCCCAAGCCTGGGAGCTGCATTTTCAAATTCATCCTCGACCATGGTTTGGTTGAGATTGAACCTTCGATCCTCGTCGACTATTTCATCAGCAACTCTAAGGGCTACTTAAGCTGCTAACCGTATAGCCTGTTGTTGAGTTTCCTCTCTCGCAGCTAGGTTATGTCCTTTTCGTTGTTCACCATTGTATTTTGAGTCGAAGTTTGACCCAAAAATGGTCCGCTCGATTCTTTCTCCCTTCTCAACAGCCGCAGGTACTTGTCTAATTCTGGATTCTATGGCACTAATTCCTTGGAAGAGGATCAAGTCATGCAACACTGAACTTAACTTGTTGCCTGCACAGAGATAAGAAGAGCGTAAAAAAGGAAACAGAATAAAATTGTTCCTGAATTAGCACCAAAAATTATTACAAACAATATTAATCGCCAAACCCCAGCAACATCGCCAAAATTTGACGAACGCAAAACCGTGTATAAAACTTAGGCTCGCTAGTCAAAGATAGTATAGTATTAAATCGTCTCCACAAGGATTGGTTTAAATAATGTTCTAATAAATCTTCAGTTTAACACTATTCAAGAAATCAATCTTTGATTTAAGTTATTACCAAACTAATTATAAAAACTATAGACTATCAATATGAGAAAATAATGGAATTTTAGTGACTAAATAGCAACAATTGAATTTCACGGTGAGAAGTATAGGTTGTGACAAGATATGTGATCAACTATTATTCTGAGTAGCTTTGTGCTAAGTTTACTCTTAACTTCTGTTGACTCTTTCGATTTCAACAGATGATTAGGCCATCTTAAGGATTTCAATTCTTTTCCCAAATAATGGATCGCTCGTGCTCGGCCACGCACCTGGGTTTTCCTCCTGCTAAGATATTTTTCCTCCTACGTGCACTATTCATCCATTGATCCCCTCTGCATCACCTGCACTGAAAGACAACATATTAGACCCAAATCGGACCAAATCTCTATCGAATCAGCCAAAACAAAGACGCAAAGTGGGAATAAATAATAAGTTACTTTAAGCGCATCAAATAGTACCTTAATTATGGTAGTAATATACTATGAATAAGATCCGTAAAATTTGGAAAGGAATATGTTTATATACGGGTGAAACCGAGCCCGCGGGACGCCTCAGCTTTGGATAGAATAAATGGAGCAAGAGACGTGACTGCAAGGAATCGAAATCGAGGCAAGGAGCCTTCGAGTCGGGGCCCGGGCAAAATGCCTGCCCTCAGAAGCATCAGGGTTACGACCCTCTGGTTTGATTCGAATCCCAAAAACCTCGGAGAGCATTACCGAATAATCGAGCACGACCAACAAAGGGCCGTGATATCCGTGACCAGCCGGATGTCACGATATGAATCTCGGCACGTATCGGCAGAAAATCGGTGATTAGTAAAACGAAAGATTTTTATCTTTTATAGAATTGTACTTAAGGTAAAACACCCCTACTATATAAAAGGAGGGTCTGATTATTCATTAGAAATATTATAACACGCATATCAAGGCAATATACTTTATTTTCTCTGTTATTCAAAGTTCTCACTTTTGTTCATCAGTTCATCATTAACGTGACCCCGGGATCAAAGACGGGCATTCCATTAAAGTTGTTACTGAGTCCGGGATCACTTCCCTTAATTGGTTTGACAATTTATTACGTCATTTATCTGTTTAATCTAACGTAATTCATCATTTGTATTGAATTAGTCCGCGTATCCTTAAATCCACTTATAAATTTAATAGTTATCCGTTTTTAAGGGTAAACAGTTTGGCGCCCATCATGGGGCTAAGGGTATTAGTGGCAATTTGATACAAATTTCCATAACACACTCTATTTTACACTTGTTCTTTGAGCGTTTTAATTTCAAGTCAAAATTAAAAATGTCAAACTCCTAATCTACCCATTTGAACGTGGATGCTGAGTCCGACCATCATGGAAAGAACAACAACGTGGTACCCAACAACGAGGCGCCCCTTGTTGACCCCAACAGAGTCCCAGCCACTGATCCGATTGATGCTAACTCACACGTGGCTATCGAAGCAAACTTGCCCACTGACCCCGAAAATAAAATTTGCGGGGGAGCCCGGTCTATAGCCCGGAGTACACAGGACGGTGAAGGTGATTGAATCAATTTGTGTGTGATCTTTGAAATGTTACAGGCTCAACAGGTCGTGATAGCCTAGTTGCAGAACCAAAGTCACGCCCCCAGCAGGGTTGAGCCCGAACATCCCGGGAAAATGCTCGCAAAAAAGAACCGGCCACGGAACGGCCGGGTGAAGCATAACCCGAGACCAACCCTGAGATAATAAAGATTTTTGAGGAACTGACAAAACAGGTGGAGTCAAGAGAAAAGAAAATCGAAGCCAACGACAAACAAATAGAGACCTATAACTCCAGAGTCGATCAAATCTTAGGAGCACCACCGGTACTGAGGTCCTGGATTCCAAGAAATTTATTCAAAAGCCTTTCCCTCCGAGTGCAGCTCCGAGCCCGATCCCAAAGAAATTTTGTATGCCCGAAATTCTGAAGTATAATGGGACAACTAATCCAAACGAACATGTGACCTCCTACATATGCACTATCAAGAGGAACGACTTGGAAGATGACGAAAACGAGTCCGTTCTACTAAAACAGATCGGAGAGACCTTGTCAAAAGGAGCAATGATATGTTAGCACAATTTACCCCCTAATTCTGTTGACTAGTTTGCTATGCTTGCAAATGCCTCTATAAAAGCGCATGCCGAGGGCATCAAGGTCAAGACCAGGAAGCCAGACCTTTTTAAGGTAAAGCAAAGAAATAACGAGATGCTCAGGGAATTCGTATCGAGGTTTCAAATGGAACGGATGGATCTGCCTCTGGTTGCAGACGATTGGGCCGTTCAGGCCTTCACCCAAGGACTCAACCCCCAAAGCTTATTGGCTTCACAGCAGTTGAAGCAAAATTTAATAGAATATCCGGCGGTAACTTGGGCCGACGTCCATAACAGGTACCAATCAAAAATCAGGGTCGAAGACGATCAGCTCAGGCCCTTTCTAGGTCCGTTTATCCCGTCAGGACTAGTGACAGATCCAAAAGGGCCTCGATCATGAACCGAGATCGAACAGAGACCGGTATCAACCATACAATGGAGATCGAAGGGGTAATGGGTCCGGACGCAACAATGTGAAAAGTGAAAGAAGAAGAGACCGAGGTCATAATAACCGGGGACTCATGAGCAAAAACGGTTTTGACAGACCCATCGGGTCTAAGGAAGCACCAAGGTTATCGGAGTATAACTTTAACGTCGATGCTGCCGACATCGTATCAGCCATCGGATGCATCAAAGATACTAAGTGGCCTCGACTATTACAATTCGATCCTGCCCAAAGGGACCCCAGCCTAATGTGTAAATATCATGGCATTCACGGTCACAGAACCGAAGATTACCGACAACTAAGAGAAGAAGTAGCCCGGTTATTCAACAACGGACACATCCGAGAATTTTTGAGTGATCAAGCCAAAAATATCTTCAAGAACAGAGACTCCAACAAGCAAATCGAGCAAGAGGAACCTCAGCACGTCATCAGCATGATCATTGGGGGGGGGGGTTGTGTCCCCCAGGGGCCGATGTTAATGCGCACTAAAGTGTCCACTACAAGAGAAAAGCGAACTCGAGATTATGTACCGGTGGGAACCGTATCGTTCAGTGATGAGGATGTCGAAGTCATTGTGCAACCACACAATGATGCACTGGTAATATCTGTACTCATAAATAAATCTCGAGTTAAGCGTGTGTTAATTGATCCAAGTAGCTTAGCTAATATCATCAGATCAAGGGTCGTGGAACAGCTGGGTCTACAAGACCAAATTGTGCTTGCAGTCTAAGTTTTAAATGGGTTTAATATGGAATGTGAGACCGCTAAAAGGGAGATATGTTATAACCCATATTTGTACGTGTTAGATTACACCGTAAGATAGTCTACCTTGGTTCGAGAAGAGAATTACCTTTGAGTCAATAAGAGTTTAGTCCTATTGGTCCTAAACGATGCAAAGGTGTATAAGGGCGGTTAACAAGTATTAGAGGATAAACGAGTTAAGGATGTTGTAACTCGCGTTTTTGGGAAAATCGAGAGGTGATTAACATCACCAAGAGGTCATGTTTTAAGGTATTTGGATGATATGATATCCGTTTCATAAGTCTTGAAGCCGAAAGAGTTATGAAACAAAAGTCGACGAAAGTTGTCCTAACTTAGGTTCACAATTTTACTTAAAACGATAGGTAAAATGTTTCTGCAATTTTCTCCCAATTTACAAGGAATTACGGGGTGATCTACCTACCAAATTAAATTTCTATGAGTCTAGTTTCCAATGCTTCAAACCGTTTGTCAATACGATCTCGGAGTATTGAGATAATTGCATTTCCGTAGAACTGCGCAGGCTGGTAGGTGACAAGTAGGTGCATCACCTACTTGCCAAAATTAAGGGCAAAAATTTAAAAGCCCCAAGTCGGTTAAGAGAGGGCTTTTAAAAGCTTCTAAATCCAGTTA
>MCJB01001261.1:0-15884 GCA_002018475.1 Nicotiana obtusifolia | reverse complement strand
TGAAGGTAAACCCTAGAGTTTGAGGAACCAAAGCAAGGGCTGAGTTATCTAACAAGCAAGGTGAGTTTACTGCTCTATTTAATACATGTTTTCTACTGTTAATTCTTGGTAAGTCGTTCTATGTGTGTAAGAACTCACGGGACGGTGATCGGAAGCCGTGAGTTCGAGTTATTCACTTGTAGCGGACTGATTTGTGAACTGTTTTGTGTTGCTGTAAAGCTGCGTGTTTCACTACTTATTTGTGGAGTTTTGGAGGAGGAAGGGTGTGGAGAAACACCATATATATTTAGGGTTGTGTCCTGATAGTTGTTCATAACATTTCCGGATCGTTTGACACGACTATAGTGGCCATTGTACGTATGAAGTGATTGGTTTGTGTGTGGACTGTTTTGGGAGGTTCAATATGATTCTTGTTGATGTTGTTTGGCTGTTTGGTGGCTGTTTTGACTTGTGTGAAGTCATATATATAGGGGAGGTGCTGTCCGTTTTATCGTAAAATAGGTTACAGTCGATACATAATAGTTGCGACGCCTGAACGATAATGCTAGTGTCCTTTCTCTTATTGTAGACTAAGAAGTAATGGAAGATTCATAGCTTGAGATTGGAAAGTATTGCAAGGTATGTGAGACTATCCTTTTCCTTCTTTGCACGACTCTAACTGTACACAATGCAATGAACGAACCCCAAAGATACTCTACTCTTAGAAGGTAGCAGTACGTATATTGTTTCCCCTCTTATGGGAGGATTTATATGTTATTATTTCACCATGGTAGTATGACTCTTATGAGTCCAGCATGCATTATCTATTTTACTCTACCGAACCGCGCTATAGTCGGCCGGGTATGGCACCTATTGTGCAACTATACATATGTATATGTTTTACTCTACTTAGCCGTGCTATAGTCGACAGCTATTTTACTCTACCGAGCCGCGCTATAGTCGGCCGGGTATGGCACCTATTGTGCAACCACTGATCAGTTGGGTATGATAATGAGGAGGCCCACAGAGGCATATGTATGAGATGATGATGAGGCCCACAGAGGCGTATATATGTATATGATGATTTTCAAAAGGATATAAATATATGTATATGCATATGCATGTCAGGCATGACATGGTTAGTCGCCCTCAGAGGCATTCAGATGGTACAGGTTGTATGTCTCTTACCCTGATGCTTATTATTGTTCTTACATTATGTTTCCTGTCTTACATACTCAGTACATTATTCGTACTGACGTCCTTTATTTGTGGACGCTGCATGTCGTGCTGCAGGTCCAAGCGGGCAGATAGACGAAGCTCCCCCACCACAGTAGGCTACCCAGTTCAGCAGATATTGGCGAGATCCATCCTTCGGACTTGCCACAGTCTTGGTATGCATTCTGTTTTGGGCATGTCGGGGCCCTGTTCCGGCATAGGTTGCATTATGTACGTTTTTGTAGAGGCTCATAGACAAGTGTCAATTTATGCATAGACAAGCGATGGGTTGACTTATGTACAGTTGAATTGCCTTGTCGGCAAACGTATGTATTTTGTTTTATGGTGTTGCATTGAAGCCTTGTTGGCTATATTATGTATATAAGTACGTTCGTATCATGGTATAATGTCACGTATCATTATAATTATTATTCGAGATTATATGCATATGACAAGCCTTATAGATAATAAGGAAAGTTAGATGAAGGGTACGCCGGCGCCCGTTGAGTAGGGTCCGGTGCCAGTTGTGGCCCTCCGGCTTGGGTCGTGACAAGATAACCCTGCCGGAACCGTTCAGGAAATAAAGTTCTATGTGATCGAAGGAGATATGAGATAAATGTTCTGTTCGGGAGGCCTTGGATTAACAACATGAGGGTAATACCCTCGACACTACTTCAAGCGTTGGAATTCCCCACACTGGGAGGGATCAAAATATTTTACCGAGAGCAACCGGCTGCAAATAAGATGTTTTCGGTCGATGAAGTGGTCCTGATATCCGCACTCTCGACATCAAAAACCTCGAGTTTGGTCACTAAGGAGGAAACCAAATAGCAATCACTGACACCGGCCCCGATCGAACAAGAAAAGCAGGGGATGGGCGAGGAGGACAATTACGGAGTCCCCAGGTCTTTCATAGCCCCTGACGATTATGATGCCACCAAGTTAATAGTTGAGGAGTTGGAGCAAGTCATATTGATCAAACATCTGCCTGATTGGAAGGTATACCTGGGCACGGGGCTAACTCTCGTGCTTAGGAAAAAGCTCATTAAATTCCTTATAGCTAACATAGATTGTTTCGCTTGGTCCTATCTTGACATGACAGGGATTCCTCCATCACTCACAAGCTGAGCTTGGATCCGAAGTTTCACCCGGTTAAACAGAAGAGGAGGACCCAATCTAAAGTCAAACATGCATTCATCAAAGACGAGGCATCCAAACTCCTTAAAATAGGTTCCATTCGGGAAGTTAAGTACCCGTACTAAACAAGGCATCCCTAAGGACTCTTTTCCTTTGACTAACATTGATCGCATGATAGATGCGACAGCCGGCCACTAGATACTCAGCTTTCTCGATGCCTATCCCGGGTACAACCAGATCTGGATGGATCCGGGCGACCAAGAAAGGACTTCCTTCATCACTAAATATGACACCTATTGTTATAACGTAATTCCATTCGGACTAAAAAATGCTAGTGCCGCTTACCAACTCCTAGTAAATTGGACATTCGAAGAATAAATAGGAAAATTAATGGAGGTTTACATTGACGACATGTTAGTTAAGTCCCTGTGAGCAGAGGACCATTTGGAACATTTACAGGAAACCTTCAACATACTAAGGAAATACAATATGAAGCTGAACTTGGAGAAATGCACATTCGAAGTTGGGTTTGCGAAGTTCCTTGGATTCCTGGTATCCAACCAGGGGATCAAGATCAATCCCGAGAAGATCAAGACCATAGAAGACATCACCGTGGTAGATAACGTCAAGGCCGTTCAAAGGCTAACCGGGTGCATAGCTGCCCTGGGTCGGTTCATTTTGAGGTCCTACGATAAGATCCATCGGTTTTTCTTGTTATTGAAAAAGAAGAATAGCTTCTCGTGGACCCCGGAGTTCCAGCAAGCTTTGGAAGAACTCAGACGGTACCTTTCGAGTACACCTTTGCTTCATACTCCGAAGGCAGACGAATAGTTATACCTGTACTTAGTTGTATCCGAGATAACGGTAAGTGTAGTCTTAGTCTGGGAAGAAGAAGGTACGCAATTTCCTATATATTATGTTAGCAAGACTCTAGGCGAGGCTGAAACGAGGTATCCTCACCTGGAGAAATTGGCGCTCGCTTTGCTAAGCGCCTCCAGGAAGTTGAGGCCATACTTTCAGTGCCATCCCATATGTGTCATGGCTACTTACCCATTGAGGAACATAATGCACAAGCCTGAGCTCTCTGGACAATTGGCCAAATGGGCCGTGGAAATTAGTGGGTACGATATTGAATATCGACCCCGAACCGCCATCAAATCTCAAATTTTGGCAGACTTCGTGGTTGACTGCACGCCGGCTTTGATACCCGAAACTGAAAGGGAGTTGTTGTTAACCTCTAAGACCTCCTAGGGGATCTGGACCCTCTTTATGGATGGTGCTTCGAATATGAAGGGGTCCAGACTCGGCATCGTGTTGAAGCTGCCCATGGGTCATATAGTTAGGCAATCTATTAAGACTGTGAAATTGACTAACAATGAGGCCGAGTATGAGGCCATAATTGCAGGTCTCAAACTGGCTAAAAGCCTGGGGGGGGGGTGATCGAAGCCAAATGCGATACCCTCCTTGTAGTGAATCAAGTCAATGGGACGTTCGAAGTGAAAGAGGAACGAATGCGAAGATACTTGGATAAACTACAGGTAACACTACATCGGTTCAAGGAGTGGACCCTGCAACATGTACCCCGAGAACAAAACAGCGAAGCCGATGCTCTGGCTAACTTGGGGTCGTCGGTTGATGACGGCGAATTCAGTTCAGGAACGGCCGTACAACTCATAAAATCGATATTGGAAGAAGGCCATGCCGAGATAAATTTGACAAGCTTAACTTGGGACTAGAGAAACAAGTATATAGATTACCTGAAAACTAGGAAGCTACCCTCGAATCCTAAAGAATCGAGAGCTCTATGCATGAAGGAAGCCAAGTTCAGCCTGTCTAAAGATAACACTCAGTTCAGAAGAACGTTCGACGGCCCACTTGCCATATGTCTGGGACTAGGAGACACTGAATATGTTTTGTGGGAAGTTCACGAAGGCACCTACGGGATCCATTCGGGGGTCGAATCGTTGGTTTGTAAGATAATCAGAGCCGGCTATTACTGGATCGACATGGAGAAAGATGCGAAGGAATTCGTGCGGAAATGCGACGGCTGTCAGAGGCACACACCGATGATCCATCAGCCCCAGGAGCTACCACATTCGGTCTTGTCATCTTGGCCATTCATGAAATGAGGAATGGACATCGTTGATCCCCTGCCATGCGTACCCAGTAAGACTCAAGTTATATTATTTATGACAGACTATTTTTTAGATAGGTTGAGGCTCAGGCATTTGATAAAGTCAGAGAAACAAAAGTTATTGATTTTATTTGGGACAACATAATATGTCGGTTTGGGATGCCAGCCGAGATCGTATACAACGGGAAACAGTTCATCGGCAGCAAGGTAAGAAAATTTTTCGAGGACCATAAAATCAAAAGAATCTTATCAACACTCTAGTATCCTAGTGGGAATGGGCAAGCAGAGTCTACAAACAAGACCATATTCCAAACCCTTAAGAAAAGATTAACTGATGCTAAAGGAAAATGGAAGGAAATTTTGCCCAAAGTCCTGTGGGTATACCGTACGACTTCAAAATCTAGTACCAGGGCCACCCCCTTTTCGTTGGTCTACAGTGCCAAAGCACTAATATCGGTTGAGGTAGGAGAACCGAGTTCAGGTTCCGATATGCGACCGAAGAGTCAAACAGTGAGGATTTGAGCACGAGTCTAGAACTATTAGATGAAAGGCGCGAGGCCGCCCTCGTCCAGTTAGCCGTCCAGAAACAGCGGATCGAAAGGTATTACAACTGGAGGGCCAACCTCCGGCACTTCAATATCGGGGAGTTGGAGTTAAGAAAGGTGACACTGAACACCCGGAACCTGAACAAAGGAAAGCTGGGACCGGATTGGGAAGGTCCATATCGGATCATCGACATTACTAGTAAAGGTTCGTACAAACTCAAAGTAGGGAACGGTGAGCGACTACCGAACAACTGAAACGTGACCCACTTAAAACAATACTACTGCTAAGGTACGACCCTATTCTTTCTTTATTGATATATATTGTGAATTGGACTAACACTTGCAGGCAACAACCAAAGGGGGTGATGTAGATGTTAGGCCTGAAAGCACGCGTTGCACTCTTTTTTCCTTGAACCAGTTTTGTCCCAAATGGGTTTTCCGACAAGGTTTTTAACGAGGAAACAATAGATCGTGCTAACTTAGAATCGAACACCAGTTTTGAATCGGAATCGATGGTCACCTCAATAATATTCGAGCCCTATCGACCTCGAATGTTGGGGGCCATCACCCTCGGATAATGATTTTTAGCAAGGAAGGAAACTTTGTGCTTGAACAGTCTAGGCTCGGTGGATAGGATTTATTGTAAAGGCCAAACGGTCAAATGAACCGTGCCCACATAGACCACATAAGCCATAACACGAAGCTTGTACACACTTCCAATCTTGTATATTACGCACAGGAATGAAATAAAGTTTCTACCTTGCAGATATATATTTTGTCCCTTATGACTATTACATCTTGTTCCTTAAGGATATCGAGCCCAAGGGCCACCTCTATCCGGATCCGATAGATTACGCCCACTCAGGGACTATCGTCCAAGACAAATTCGGATGGCTTAGGCTATCGAAGCCCGGATGTACAGAGCCTATTAGGCAGTGTGCTTGAACTTAAAAGGTTACGGCCACCCCCACTCGGGGACTGTCGTCCAAGACAAATTAGGACGGCTCGGGCTATTAGCCCAGAGGTACAGAGCCTATTAGGCAGTGCCTGAACTTAAAAGGCTACGACCGCCCCTAAAAAACCACTTGGAGACGTTCAAAGCCCTTAAAACATAAGGCGTTCAAAATTCCAAACCGGTTCAAGGGTTACCCTCGGCAAAATATAGTCTAAGAACATTTAAACAAACACTTTGGGGGAAAGCTTTCGGTCATACCGAGCCTCCATAAGTTTCAAACGAAACTTACATCGAGAACAAGTCTTGTTCGGACCTCCAAACAACAACTTATCACCACGTTTTACTCTGTGTTAAGGCATTTGAAATCTTTGCAATTGTAAAAACATATACTAAAAGTAATAGACTTAAAAATCGCCAAAAGGGAAAAAACCTTTTATATATATACATATATTCCAAAATATCTTTACAAAGGCCAATAAAAACGGCCTCAACAAAGTGCAAAACCAAAGGCAAAAATTCCTAAGGTACCTATGCCTAATCTCCACCGGAGCCTGCCTCATCACCAGAGTCGTCGGGGTCTTCTCTGTCTTCGGGTTCGCCGGAGTCCTCAGAGCCTTCTTCACCCTCGGGTTCAGCCAGCTTCTTGGCCTCTACCTCAAGCCTTTTTGCCTCTTCGCCTCTTCGATCTCGGCTGACAGGTCGAAACCTCGATCATGGATCTCCTCGAGGGTCTCCCTTCGAGACAACCACTTCACCTACTCAACAGAAACTTTTAGACAGGCCTCGGCTGCTTCAGTATCAGCCTTGTACTGGGCCACCATCTCTTCAGCATCAGCCTTCGATATTTCCAACTCGGACCTCGTTATTTCAAGCTCCTTGCCAAGGGCATCTCGTTCAGCAATGGCCGAGCCCAATTGAGCTTGGAGGTCCTCGATTTGCCGAGCTCATGTATCAGCCTTCTCTTTCGCCACTCGGAGTTGAACCTCTACTTATGCCAGCTACTCTCGGGTGGTCTTCTTCTCCGAAGCCAGTCGGAACATTTTTCCCTTTCAGACATCATCCAAGGCTTGGACCTCGTTCATTTTTCAGCCCGGAACTGGTCGATTCGATCAGTCTTCTACGAGGTTTGTTCATCAGTCACCATGGCTAAGTCGTCATTGCTAACTTTGAAAATCATTACCTGTTCCACCAAATCGGCATGCTCCTTTTGAGCCGCATCCAACTCGGGCCGGAGACCCTTAACAGCACCTTCGTGTTGCTCGCTGAGAAGCCTATACGTCACTCTTCTCGGCAAGCTCCCTGGCCTCAGCCTCGAGCTCGTTAACCTCAGCCTGGTACCGGAGAAAAATTTCATGATGGAGTACCGTGGCCTGCAAAAAGATAAAAGAGAGAAGACATGAGAAATATCAAAAACTAAGTCAGAAAATGGGAGAGCGTAATGACGCCTTACCCGGTTCAACGCCTATTGCGCTTCGTTGAACAAGCACGGTACATCCACCTCATTCATTCTCGCCTGGTTTTCGGTTACCAGGCACCGGAGGTAACTCGCTACCCCAACAAAGGAAGAAAGAACCCGGGCATCCTCCGGGACGGTGACGATTATTGACCTCTTATAGCCGAGATCCATGCTCGGGTCAGGGAGATGGTTGATTAATTTTGGGCTCGAGCTCAGCTCGCCGACCTCTAAAGACGGGTCTTTCCTTCGCACCTCCAAGTCGCAAAACCCGGAGAAATCTTCTAGAGCGGTCGAGTCCATACCTTCGAAAAAAGAACGAAGGGGATCGTCTGCTCATTGGGCCCCTTTGTTAGATCGCTCCTTCGCCGCTCGAGCTTCATCAAACATAGACTCGATGAATGAAGGCAACCCGAAATCTCTATGACACCGGGCGGAGCGGAGCCGGCGCCTCGAGAGGTGTCAACCCTCATCTCTACATCGGCCTCGCGAACCTGAGGGGGATCAGCCTTCGTTGTTTCCCCCTCGGCTGCTGCCCGCTCTTCGGGGAATGTCGGCTCACTAGCCACAAAAATATCATCTTCCTCAGGCTCATTCCCGAGCCGATAGAGCGAGTCCGAGTCGGGTGCTCGAGAGCTAGAACTTTTATTTGGCTTGCGGGCCAACCTTCTCCTTGACTTCTTCTTCTCTGCTCTCGGGAAAATCGAAGCCTTTCTTTTCTTCTTCTCTCCTACTGCAGCCTCGAGCTACCCTAAAGCAGAGGGATCAACGGGCAGGTCCTCGTCCCCTACCGAAGGCCTAAGCTCAATGGTCTTAGGCAAACCTGCAAAAAGAAAAGAGAGAAAATAAGAATATGATGCTAAAAAGGGAGCCTAATATTACTTATTCGGGAGAGAAATCTTACCGTGAGAACGGGCCTCCCAGCTGCCCTTCGAGAGATCGGGCAGTGTGCGATCGGAATAAGGCATCTGGTAACAAATGCCCTCGATCCACTCCTTGAATCGAGGAATGGCATTTGGGACTCGAGCAACAGCTGCACCACCACAAATACTGGTAAGGAAAAGGGAGATGAATGTAAAATCGACATTTAAAGGAAAGTTGTGCTTGCGTGATACATTTCACTTCTCAGGGAATGGCATCAGCTCGGAAGGTATCACATTTGCGGTCCTCACCCGGACAAAGCGTCCCAGCCAGTTCCGATCCCGATCCTCATTGATGCTCGAGAGTGGGGCTTTGCTAGTGCAGGGTGTGAGCTTTATCAGTCCCTCTCGAAAGATTCAGGGACTATATAGGCGGAGAAGGTGATCAATGGTGAACCGACGGGATTCGGTCTTGTTCAAGAAGTATCGAATAAGGATTATGATCCTCCAAAGCGACGAGTGGATCTGACCGAGGCATACTTCATACTTCTTGCAGAAGTCTAGAATAACCGGGTCCACCTCGCCCAATGTGAAGGGATAAGTGTAAACACTGAGATACCCCTCCACATGGTAGTAATGTCGTCCTCGGGCCCAGGGACAACTACGTCCTTATCCGCCTAGCTGCAGTCCTTCTGAACCACAGGAAGGACGTCTTCGGTGATGGAGCAAATATACCTAGATACCACCTCACATCGGCCCTGCACCGACGAGGGCTTTTCGACCTTGAAGTCATCGACGACCGAGCACCCCCCCGGGGACGAACATTTTCAAGGGAGGCTCGGCAATTGGTTCATCGGTAGTCGCGTCAGAAGCAGATCTCTCGAGGATGACCACATCGGGAGTGGTCTCCTCGACTTCAGCGGCCGGTTGTGAAGAAGAGGAAGCAACTTTTTGGGGAACAGTTTTGGAAGCTTTAGCCATTGTTATTAGAAAAAAGCTTGAGAAATAGAAATAAAGGTTGGAGGATGAAAGGTCAAGTACGCTTGTTTGGGTAGAAAATAAGTAAAATCTTACATTTTACTAAGAAATCTTGAAGAACGGAGGTAAAATGTTAGAGTATGAAGAGGGGCAGTGATATCCTGAAGACTCGAAGGTAGAAGCTTGGTCAAAAGGTAAAAAATGAATGAAGGAGGGGAGTATTTATAAAGGCTTCGCGCCGTTTCACATCTAGGGATGACCTACCGAAGGCTGACACGTGTTTGAAGTCATAATGACACAACTAACGAGACATTTCGGATTCTTTGTCGTTTCTGTCACGAAGTATTGAAAAAGGAATCTAAGTGCACATGTCCTTTACGTAAACCTACTCTCCGAGAAACGAGGAGGCTCTCTGTATCGAGTGAAACCGAGCCTGCAGAACGCCTCAGTTTTTAATGGAGTAAACAGAACAAGAGACGTGACTGCAAGGAATCGAAATCGAGACAAGGAGCCCTCGAGTCGGATCCGGTAAAAACGCCTGCCCTCGAAAGCATCAAGCTTACAACCCTCAGATTCGATTCGAATCCCAAAAATCTTGAAGAGCATTACCAGATAATCGAGCATGACCAACAAAGGACCGTGATATCCATGACCAGCCGGATGTCATGGCGTGAATCTCGGCACGTATCGGCAGAAAATCGGTGATTAGTAAAACGGAAGATTTTTATCTTTTATGGAATTGTACTTAGGGGTCGTTGCTTTACCGGTTAGAGTTATGCAGGTATTAGTTATACATGTATTAGTTATGCAAGTATTAGTTATGCAGGTATTAGTTATAAATGGATTAATTACGCATGGGATTATTTTTTTGAATATTTTGTTTGTTATATTAGAAATTGATATACATTATATAGATTTTAAAGTAAAATACTTATTTACTGATTTTGTCTCTAATAGATTGTGAAGAGGAAGGGCCTAGCATTGAGGCATCAATATCTTCATGCTTGTTCTCCGAAGGGTTTGATACAAATCAATTTATAGAAAGAAACCTTTATGTGTAAAATGATAGGGGTAAATTTATCATTTCAATATGTTATTCATGTATTACTAATACATGTATTAGTTATTCCATCGTCTACCCCGCATAAAATAATACACAAATTGACTCATAACTTATACCTGTATTATTTATGTAGAATTGTAACATGACAACCAAACACGGTATTAGTTATGCTGAATTTTGTACAAAATAACTAATAGCTACCAAACATTGCATAAGTTATGTTGCCCCCAACATGGATAACTTTTCTCCTACCTAGCTACCAAACGACCACTTAGGGTTAAATTTCCCTACTATATAAAGGGGAGTCTGATTATTCATTAGGAACATTGTAACATGCATATCAAAATAATATACTCTTATTTTCTCTGTTATTCTCTCACCTTTGTTCATTAGTTCATCATTAACGTGAACTCGGGATCGAAGACAGACATTTCACTAA
This sequence comes from Nicotiana obtusifolia, assembly GCA_002018475.1. Lineage (NCBI taxonomy): Eukaryota > Viridiplantae > Streptophyta > Magnoliopsida > Solanales > Solanaceae > Nicotiana > Nicotiana obtusifolia. The sequence continues at coordinate 5,126 of MCJB01001261.1, read as the reverse complement.
AGTTGTTACTGAGTGCGGGATCACTTCCCTTAATTGGTTTGACAATTTATTAAGTCCTTTGTATGTTTAATCTAACGTAATTCATCATTTGTATTGAATTAATTTATGTATCCTTAAAACCACTTATAAATTTAATTGTTATCCGTTTTTTAGAGTAAACAATGTTATAAATGCTAAACTTCACGGATTAGCGTTAAATTTAACAATATAATATTACTTTTTTCCAGGTGATCGGATTCCTTTCCTTTATCAGTATATATTAATTAAACTTCGCTTGATATCATTATCTGACTCTAAACCATACGTAAAGCGATCTCTAAACCTCAGGTAAAGCGATTGAGACCTCAGCTAATTTAGCTGGCAAAAAAAGATATTGTGGCAATCCTTCACTGAAGGATTATACTATAGTAAATAAAGTAAAAGAAAAAAAATTTGAATATATATAAACCGTTAAATTCCCCTGACTTAACGGAAATAAAGTTAAATTCTATGGGCAAATTAAGGGTTCAAAATTTGTTTTAGGTCACATATTGAAATTCTAGATGTGACATTTTAGTATATCTTGTTTTAATCCCATTGTAGGAATTTCTAGCTTTCGAGGTGTCTACTATTAGGTTATCCAATTTAATTTATATCGGGAAGAAGGAGGTGGAAACAAGACATTTATTCATATTATATAAACGAGTCTCCGCATTCATGTCCGCCTCTACATATGCGGACCCTCCATAAGATGCATTAGAAACATAAAACCTAGATAAAACAGTCTCTAACTTGCACAACCTAGCTAGCTGATAAAACGGTCTCTTTATTATTGATAAACGCTAGCTAGCTATTTTCGTTCAGCTTAATTACAAGCGGCACTCGGTAGGGCGCGTGTTGCACATACAGGGAAGGTAACGAGCTCTCTCCATCATACGCTCCGACTCTTGGCCTCGGCTGCCCCCCTCCTGCATCATCATCCTCCTAAGGGCTTCGCACCGGCATTGGGTGTTAAAGTTCCTCAATTGCTCGCAACATCGTTGTAAATGCTCCTGCTCTTGGTTGCTCTCGTCGTCGTCTGTCACCATGCTTAGGTCTTCGCCGTATAATTGGCCGCCTCTCGAAAGGTACATCCTGCAGTGGTCAGCCTCTGCCTCTGCATCTGTATTAGAAAAATAGAACAAAAAATAGGATAAAGTCAATCCTAAATTTTATCCCGTAATTATTATCCTTATCCCAAGTATTAAACGACCCCACCCGGAGAATTTTTAGAGTTCGATAGAATGCTATTCATATTAGTCATCTCTTGTTTCAGGCAAAACATATTCGTAAAATCAACAGCCACTTTCTTTAATGAATTTCAAGTTATAGTAGTAGTAGGAGTAGGAGTAGTAATATCTATAGCCTTCACATGCATTAACTTTTGCCTTTTCGGCAATCCCCCACTTCACATATATATCATATATAGATTACCTGCTCTTGGCACCTTTGAGACCCCTGATTCCCGACTACGTCATCTTCCATCACGGTAGTGGTGACGGTGAACCTGTTGGCACTTGCAACAGCTACCAAGCACAAGAGAAGAGCTGCAACAACAATCAGTTTCGCCATGGCAGCAGTGAGATGTCGATCGATGTGTTTAACTTTCTTCTTGTGATAGAGAAGGTGAATTGCAAGTGTTTGTGATGGTGAAATACGTGTTGCATGGAAAGGGTATTTATAGCATAGTCGATGGTTTGCATGGAAAGTACGTGTTGAATGTCACTGCTAGTTAGGCAGATAGAAACATTTTGCATGACAGGAAGACGTGGCCGGCAGCACCAACCATACGCTTCGCCACGCTTATAATTACATGCAAATGCTACCGGAAAGAGCACTTTGTTTTAACACAGAAAGCAAATGCTCATTCTCATTCTTTTGCAGTCTGTATAGCCATCTTTGTCTTCTTCTGTGAGGAGAGAGTGACTACTGAATGACTTGGTTTTTTGGAGATCATCCATCGGTAAGTAATTGTTACATGTAGGATAGTATACATAAATTATACTGCTAATGAAATTCTATTTCAAATGGCCAAATTAGATGATTTATAATTGATCTCTATCGCCATATCATTATTAAATTGCATCCCTTATTAAATCAAATGGCGAGATTTCACTTGTAAATCTGGCTATTTTTGAATTTCACCAAGTTTTTATACTAGAATATACCTTTAGCCTTATTGTTTTGATTTAAGGCCGTACACCCTCTTAAAATACTCTTTCTATTTGGGTCGTACTCGTCTCCAAATGTCCGATATTATTTAAGATTATCGATCCCTGAAATAGGCTTGACCTACCATCATAACAAGTTGATGTGTTGTTATGCTATTGTTTACTCTGGAGGTGTATAGTACTAACACAAGTATCTTCTGCTTGTAGTTAATTTCACGAGCTATTTCCTCCTACACTTTATCCGAAATCTCTAGACACGATCCTTATAAGAATACATAAAGAGAAAAAATAGTTCAGTAATAGGAGACATCAATCGGGGCCCACTTCAATGCTCAAATCAATAATGACCTTATAGTGAAGATGAAATTAGAAGCAAAGCAATTAAACTATTAAAAGAGTATCGAGTGTCAATCAATGGAAAAAAGAAAACTCATTAAGAACGTGGTTTTAGTTTTGTGACCTTATTTTATTCTGTTGTTGGGGATGTTTTTAGGCTCCGCTCGACCAATGTTATTATTGGTAGTATTTAAAAAAAGGTTTGGCGACTTCGGGGGCAAAAGAGAACCAATCTTGTGAAATAATAGTAATGATCCTCTCTTGATTAACTTTCTTTTTGTTGAGCCTACTAATTACTTTAATTTTTATGTGAAGGCTCACAAAAGGGAAAGCTACAAGGAAGTTGGACCCTTTACAGCACCGGTCCACCACACTTGAGGATCTTAGGTGATAAAGTTCCTATATTTTCTAAGTCCAAAATTGGTGTGTATGAGATCTGTTACTTTTAGCACTTTGGGCTTTTTAAAACACCTAAAATAATTCAAAGGTTAATATACTTTTAGTAGCAATCTTGTTGTACTTTGTGATGATTCTTTCTTAATGCTTTTTATGATTGAAGATTGTATAATGAGATGAAAGGTCCCCTAACTTGGGATGGACTAGTTAACCAAAATAAATGTGCCAAATCACCTTACCTGTGACCAGCTTTCTATATATACTTAGAAAATATAGATTCAACAAGAAGAAAAGTGTTACAGTGAAATGTTTGCTCTGTGCGATTTACGCAGCACTGAAGAGGAATTTCCCTTATACATTGGTAACTTAAGTATCGCGTTGGAGATTTAATTTCAAAATTTGTATTTACAAAAACCCAAGAATTTTCATGTGCTGTGAGCAATTTCATATTTACTTTTCTTTCTGGTTTTATGAAAAAGAGAGAAATTTATTAGCAGCTTGCTCAGTCAAAGGTATGAACAAATTTGCCACAATTAATGTTGGTGCTGAACGTCATCCTCATCCACATCTATCTCTATGCACCTCTTTTGGAGATGTCCAGCTGATGATTTTTCTCGTCCTTGAAACCAAATCCCAAAATCACCAGCGCGATAGATCTGTTACGCGACGCCTTCCTGAGATGCTTTGGAAGGGTAGCATAAGGCTAGGCAATCGATGTCAGTACGATTGCCGTCCGCCAACTGAGGTCCCTCCGCACGCTAGACTAGATTGTCAGTGCCGTGCGGGAAAACCAATTCGTAGGCAACAAGAAAAATGAGAGCAGCGGAAGCTTTGGTTGGATTTTTTATGATGATTGTATTGATGATGAAAAAGCTATTACAAAGCTAATGCGGTGTCGAGGGGGCGAAGACACCAGTACAGAGAATTGAATGCTTGCTGAAAATGTTTGAATGCTGATACCCCCCTAATAATGCTTAAAAAATAAAAACCCAAATTACATAAGTAGACCTAATGCGAGCTCTAGGAGCACAATGAATATAAAACAGTAAACCTATTCTATATTTACAATGAAAGGAACTTAGTCTTCTATGATGTAGAAATACTAAGTCCAATGGCAGCAATCTTGTCTTGACGGTCAGGGTCCGCGTGCGCGTTGCTGTCTGCGCGCGCGGCACTATTGATGATGGCCCGCGGCGGGGCGCTGGCACTTGTGCTTGGATCATGATGGATGCGCGCGGCCATGGCTGTGCGCGCGGCATCGCTTGACTGTGCGGCATTGTCTGCGCGCGCAGCATGGTTGACACTCGCAAGCCGCTGGGCGCCGGCAAGGAGTGTTGGTGGGGCGACAGAGGCACTTGCGCACTTGTCACTTGGCGCGGCCAAGACCACGGGGCCGTCCGTGGCGCTAGGCTTAGAGAGGCTTAGGACGCCACGGGGCGCGTCCAAGGGGTCATGGGGCGAGGCTGGAAAGCCGCCCATGACATTCTCCCCCACCTGAGTTGGCGCCGTCCCCGGAGCCATGGTTGCCTGATGATGATGATGATGATGATGTTGGGAGCGTCTGTTGGCTTGGAGGTCTGTTCCCCTCTGTTTGTGCTGATGAGGATCTGCCTGACGCTCCATGTATTTGCGGAATGATTTGAGGCGACTGACATGGAACACTGGATGGATTTTCCACCAGGATGGAATGTTGACCTGGTATGTAGCTTTCCCAAGGCGTTTTTCAATGGACATGGGTCCAATATATGGCCGCAATAGACGAGAGTCTTTGGGCTTGCCTGTATATAAGCGCCGCTTTGGGACTTTTACCATCACTTTGTCTCCTGGCTGATATTGGACAAAGCACAGGTTCCGTTCAGCATACCTCTTGGCCCTGTTTTGGGCTTTGATGAGATAGCTCCGCACTGTCTGCATGGTTTGCTCCCATTCCTTCGAAAAGTTGGCAGCTTTGTGCAATGTGGGCATGTTTGATGCGTCCAGCATCTGTGGGATTAGCGGTTGCTGTCCGGTAACAATTTCAAAAGTGCTTTTGTTTGAAGTGGCGCACTTTTGTGAATTGAAACACAGTTGAGCAGCATCCAAGAGCTTCACCCAATGTTGTTGCGACCCAGTTGCAAAATGACGGAGGTATTCCTCCATGATGGCGTTGAACCGTTCTGTTGGGTCATCTGACTGATGATGCATGTCTGAGTTGTGGCTGACTGT
>MCJB01001260.1:0-15884 GCA_002018475.1 Nicotiana obtusifolia | reverse complement strand
CATTGGGGTATAATATCTATTGTAATATCCTTCAACAATAATTTTTAGTAATATATAAATTTTTGTCATTGTTTACATTATTGTTCGCTTTATTGTGATTTTCTTAGCTTCATAAGTTATTGTTAGTTGCTTATCTTCTAAATTATATGGTTTAACATTGTCCAACCATTGCATTCCTAAAGTTAGTTTTGTATCTCCATTATATATTTTAAATTTTATTAGTATTGGTATTCTACCTATAATTAATTCTTTAAGGGTGTATTCGTCCGTATTTACTAATGTTTTTGGTAATTCTGGACATAATTTTTCTTTTGTAATTATTTCTTCTTCTTGTACTAGTTCTCTCATGATGTAGTTTTCTTCTTGTCCTATATTGATTAATATGAGGTATTTTCTTTGGTCCATTATTCCTGTTATATAATATTGGTGTGATTTTATTTCTTCTATTATCATGTCCTGTGGGGTATCATATTCTAATTTCCTGGATGTACTTGTCCTAGATGATGATGGAGTTTCATAACTCAATCTTTTAGATTTATTTATTCTATCTCTAACAATTTCTAAATCTTCTTCTATATTTATTTCCTTGTAACTATAGTCATTTTTATCTATAACAGTAACTATTTGGTCAAAAGGGTCTTCTATTTTTATTTTATTTATTTTATTTTTGGCAGTTATTTTATGTTGGGTTGTTAAGATGTATAAGTTTTTACATCTTGCTGTAAATATTTTACTACCTGGTGCCAATTCTATTCCTGACATTTTCCAGTATAATACTAATGATTTATCTATGTTTTTATCTTCTATTGCTACCGAATAATTTGCACTAATAATAAATTTAAATTTTTGGTATATTAAATTTCCTTTTATTGCACTAATTATACTTTTTTCTATAGGTTGTATAATTCTATCATCTGCCAAATATATTTCTATAGGTGTATCTATTCCTTCTCTGAAACATGCTTTAATTAATATTTCCGTTCCTCCTAAGTGTACATATTTAATTGGATTTTTAGCTTTTATATCATGAATTTCTTTATTTATCGTCTTTTTATTTATGATTGGTATATATGCTTTTCCTTTAGTATATTTACAGTTTATTATATTTTCTTTTTGGCTTATTATGTAATATTCTTCTGTTTTTCGTTTAAACCAGTTTTTTATTATAGGTACGTCTAGAATTTTATCTACTCTTAAGTCTAGTTCAATATGTATTGTTTTAAAGAGAGTGAAGGAGAAGACCTAGCCATTGTAATCTTCCATTCTTGCACCAATCTTTAAGAATCATGGAAGCCACTCTCTAGACCATCATCTATACGGGGTAAGATCTTGTCCTACATCATCAATGCAAGTTTGTTTAGAGTCTAAGTAGATTGTGGAGTTGGAGATAGGCCATCCATATGACATTAGGTTTGTAGTATGTGGCACTGTTGAACTATTTAGGGTAGTTTCTTGTTGAAATTGGTTGAGGGAAGAAGGGATTACCGTTGTAGAGTTTTGTAATCCATTTTGCATAATAGGTGTTTGACAAAATTCCTAACAGAGTTACATGACGAACCCGAGACACACACCTAAATTATGCTCGCTAATCAAATATAGTATAGTATAATATCGTATCCACAGGGATTGGATTTAAACATTATTCTCATAGTTTCTAGCTTGGTTATCCAAGATGATCAACAATTGAGATGTATATGATTTCTAACTAAAACTAACTAAGAGTCTAATGCTATTGACTAATGACAACTGAAGCAAGGAATAAGCAAACAAGGTATCGATGGGAGAAGATAAGGTTTTGATTGGATAGGTGCAAGATAATTTTTTGGGACCTAACTCTAGATAATTCACTTCTAATGTTAAAGTGAGTCTCACAAATTCACTCAATTATTAGTTCACAAGTTCAGCAGATACTCCTCTATCGATTAAGTCTCAACCTCGCAAGATGAACCAAATTAAGCACGTGAAGATATGCAAGAATGCGTAGTGGATGGGTCTTTAGGAAAACCTCTTTCCATTATTCTCCTAACTAGGTTTAATCAATGATTCAACTAGCATCTTTCAATTACTAAGAAGAATTAATGAACTCAACCAACAATATAATGCTAAGCTATCACAAGTTATGCCTTTCTCGATTACATGAACAAGTGAACATAGATGCAACAATTAATTCATCCAAAAACTATTCAATACATAAAATTAGAGTTATAATGCACAAACAATCATCAATACACCAAATCCATCAAACCCTAAGGAGAACTACTCCATAGATATGGAGTGATTCATCACAAATAAAGTTAAAGCATAGGAAAACACAAATTCAATCCAAACTTGTGTCTTGAGTGAGGAAGGAATGATGAAATCCTTATGGTCATGTTCTCCCAACTTCTCCTTTGGTTTGCCGCGGTTGGATTGGAGGGGTACATTCGATTATATTCCTAGCAAAGTTGTGTCCTTTCTTAAGGTGCAGTGGATGGTTGAGAGAGGGTGTGAAGCATATCTAGCCCTTGTAAGGGATGTCGGTGCTGATACTTCTACCATTGAGTTAGTTCCGGTAGTGAGAGATTTCCCAGATGTCTTTCCAGCAAACTTACCAAGCACGCCGTCTCATAGAGATATCGATTTTGGTATTGACTTGGTGTCGAGCACTCAGCTCATTTCTATTCCACCACACCGTATGGCCCTTGTTGAGTTGAAGGAGTTAAAGGAATAGCTGGAAGAGTTGCTTGATAAGGGTTTCATCTGGCCAAGTGTGTCACCTTGGGGTGCTCTGAATCTATTTGTGAATAAGATAGATGGTACCATGAGGATGTGTATTGATTACAGACAGCTGAACAAGGTTACAACAAATAACAGGCACCCATTACCGCACATCGATGACTTATTTGACACGCTTCAGGGTGCCAGAGTGTTCTCGAAGATTGATCTGTGGTCTGGGTATCATCAGTTGAAGATTCGGGATTCAGATATTTTGAAGACTGCTTTCAAGACTCGGTATGGTCATTACGAGTTTCTAGTGATGTCATTTTAGCTAACCAACGCCCCAACAGTACTCATGCACCTGATGAGTGTATTCCGACCATATCTTGACTCATTTTTCAATGTGTTTATTTGCGACGTCTTGGTATATTCTCCCACGTGGGAGGTTCATGAGCAACATTTCAAGATCGTGATCTAGACCTTGAGTTAGAAGAAGTTATGTGCAAAATTCTCCAAGTGTGAATTTTGTCTTGGATATTGTGCTAGGTGAATTGGGGCATTTCAAGAATCATCGTGACTTTAGGTATTGTACGCACATTAAGGTTGAGGAGGTCGTGGACGCTATGCAAAGATGAGTAGGGGAAAAGCTACCGGGGCAAACGAAATTTCGATTGGATTTTGGAGGTATATGGGTAGAGTAGGCTTGGAGTGGCTGACGAGGCTGTATAATGTTATTTTCAAGACGAAGAGGATGCCGGAGGAGTGGAGGTAGAGTATGGAGGTTCCGTTGTACAAGAATAAAGGTGATAGAAATGAGGGTGAGGAGGACGGTGTCTATTTCAACCAACCAGTTTGGGTTCATGTCGGGCATTCTACTAGGGAAGCTATCCAACTTATTAGGAGGTTGGTGGAACAGTACATGGATAGTAAGAAGGATCTGGACATGGTGTTTATTGATCCGGAGACAGCATATGACAAGGTCTATAGGGAGGTTCTATACAGATGCCTGGAGGCAAAAGGTGTGCCATTTGGTTGCATTAGCGTAATTAAGGACATGTATGATAGAGCTAAGACTCGGTTTAGGATAGTGGGAGGCAACTTAAAGCATTTTCCGATTGTTATGGGGTTGCACCAAGGGTCTACGCTCAGCCCATTCCTATTTGCCCATGTGATGGATGCACTAACACACCATAGTTCTAATTGATGAGAAGAGAGGCTGGAGGTTTGGAGACAGGCCCTTGAGTCCAAGGGTTTCAAGTTGAGCAAGACTAAAACGAAATACCTAGAGTGTAAGTTCAACATCGAGCTGACGGAAGCAAAATTGGACGTGAGGCTTGACTCTCAATTCATACCCAAGAGAGGCAATTTCAAGTACCTTAGGTCTGTTATACAGGGGGATGGAGAGATCGCTGAGGATGTCCGACACCGCATAGGGGTGGGGTGGATGAAGTGGAGGTTAGTGTCTGGAGTACTGTGTGACAACAAAGTGCCACCGATACTCAAAGGTAAGTTTTATAGAGTGGTGGTTAGACCAGCCTTGTTGTATGGGGCTGAGTGTTGGCTAGTTAAGAACTCAAATATCCAGAAAATGAAAAGTAGCGAGATAAGGATGTTGAGGTGGATGGGCAGGCACACTAAGCTGGATAAGATTAGGAATGAAGATATTCGGGAAAAGGTGGGTGTGGCCCCCCATGGATGACAACCTGCAGGAAGCAAGGGTCAGATGGTTCGGGCACTTTTAGAAGAGAAGCCCAGGTGCCCCAGTCAGGAGGTGTGAGCAGTTGGCTTTGGTGGGTACAAGGAGAGGTAGAGGGCAGCCTAAGAAGTATTGGGGATAGGTGATCATGCAGGACATGGCGCGGCTTCAAATTACAGAGGACAAGGCCCTAGACAGGAAGTTGTGGAGGTCGAGCATTAAGGTTGTAGGTTAGGAGGTAGTTGTGCATATTTCTACCACGCACTAGAGTGAGGCTAGTCTGTTAGGAGTTAGTCTTAGACTATTAGTGGTTAGTGTTGAGTTCTCGCTACTCTTTCCTTCCTTTTAGTACCGAGCTTTATCTATTGGTTATTGTTTTTTTTTTCATCTCTTTTCTGGTTCTTGTGATGCTGTTATTTTTTCTATGATCTTTTCGTCTTCTTTTCATCTTCTTGAGCCAAGGGTCTTTCGAAAATAGCATCTCTACCCCTCGGGGTAGAGGTAAGGTCTGGGTATACACTACCCTCCCCAGACCCCCACTAGTGGGATTTCACCAGGTCGTTGTTGTTGTTGTGAATTTTGGCTTGATTTGGTGGCATCTTTTGGTCATGTGGTGTCTAGTGAGGGGATCAAGGTAGATCCGAAGAAGATTGAGGTAGTTGAGAGTTGACGCAAACTGTTTTAAGCTATTGAGATTCAATGTTTCCTTGGTTTGGCCGGATATTATCGCCGTTTTGTAGAGGGTTTCTCATCAATTGTTGCACCTCTGACTAGATAGACCCAAAAGGGTGCTCCTTTCAGATGGTATGAGAAGTGTGAGGCGATCGTTCAAAAGCTCAAGACTGCTTTGACTACAGCCTTAGTGTTGGTGTTACTTACGAGCTCGGGGTCTTACACTATGTATTGTGATGTATCATGTATTGGGCTTGGCGCGGTGTTGATGCAGAATGGTAGGGTAATTGCCTATGTGTATCGGCAGCTGAAGGTTCATGAGAAGAATTATCTGATGCATGACTTGGAATTGGTAACTATTGTTTATGCATTGAAGATTTGGAGGCACCATTTGTACGGTGTTCTATGTGAGGTCTATACCGACCACCGGAGCCTGCAGCATCTATTCAAGCAGAAGGATCTTAATTTCCGGCAGCGGAGATGGTTAGAGTTGTTGAAAGACTATGATATCACTATTCGGTATCATCCCAGGAAGGCCAATGTGGTGGCCGATGCCTTGAGTAAAAAGGCGGAGAGTATGGGTAGTTTGGCATACTTACCTACAGCATAAAGGCCACTAGCCATGGAAGTTCAGGCTCTGGCCAATCAGCTTGTGAAACTGGATGTTTTCAGAGCCCAGCTGGGTTCTTGCTTGCGTGGTTTCTTGGTCTTCCTTGTATGAGCGCATCAGAGAGCGTTAGGATGATGACCCCCATTTGCTTGTCCTTAAGGACATGGTACAACACGACAATGCCATGGAGGTTTCTATTGGAGATGACAGGGTGTTGCACATGTAGGGCCGGATATGCGTGCCCAATATAGATGGGTTGCGTGAGTTGATTCTTAAGGATGCCCACAGTTCGCGGTGTTTTAATTCATCCAGGTGCCGCTAAGATGTATCCAGATTTGAGGCAGCATTATTGTTGGAGAAGAATAAAGAATGACATAGTGGAGTATGAGAATCAGTGCTTGAACTGTCAGCAGGTGAAGTACAAGCATCAAAGGCCGGGCTGTTTGCTTTAGAGACTTGAGATTCCCGAGTGGAAGTGGGAGCGTATTATCATGGATTTCGTTTTTGGGCTCCCATGGAGTTTGAAGAATTTGATGTAGTGTGGGTGATTGTGGATATGCTGACCAAGTCAGCACATTTCATCCCGGTGGTGACTGCCAATTCTTCAGAGCAGCTGACTCAGATCTTTATTTGTGAGATTGTTCGTCTCCATGGTGTGCCGGTGTCCATTATCTCCGAACGAGGTATGAAGCTCACATTGAATTTTTCGAGGGCCGTGCAGAGTGAGTTAGGCACATGGGTTGAGTTGAGTACAACATTTCACCCCCAGACGGATGGACAGTCTTAGTGCACCATTCAGATTTTAGAGGATATGCTACGCGTCTGTGTTATGGATTTTGGGGTTTCATGGGATTAGTTCCTACCATATGCAATGTTCTCCTTCAATAATAGCTAGGAATCGAGTATTTAGATGGCTCCTTATGAGGCCCTATATGGGAGACAATGTAGTTCTTCAGTTGGTTGGTTTGAGCCGGTGAGGCTAGGTTATTGGGCACCGATTTTGTTCGACATGCCTTGGAGAAAGTCAAGTTGATTGAAGATCAGCTTCGTACAACACAGTCCAGACATAAGAGTTATGCTAATCGGAGGGCTCGTGATTTACCATATTTGTTGGAAGAGAGGGTATTTCTACAGGTTTCATCCATGAAGGGTATGATGAGGTTCGGGAAGAAGGGCAAGTTGAGCCCTAGGTATATTAGTCCTTTTGAGATCCTTGAGAGAGTTGGTGAGGTGGCCTACAAGATTGCATTGCCACCCAGCCTATCGGTCGTCTACCCGATGTTCCATGTTTCTATGCTCCGGAAGTATTATGGCGATCTGTCCCATGTATTAGACTTCAGCTCGGTCCAATTAGACAAGGATTTGACTTTTTTTGAGGAGCTGGTGGCTATATTGGATGGGCAGGTCCGGAAGTTGAGATCAAAGAATATTACTTCAGTAAAGGTTCAATGGAGGGGCCATCTGGCCGATGAGCTGACCTGGAAGACCAAGCACGGCATGTGGAGTCGCTATCCTCATCTTTTCATCACTTCAGATAAGTCGCTATGCACGTTCGAGGATGAATGGTTGTCTTAAGAGGGGAAGAATGTAACGACCCAACTGGCCATTTTCTTTATTTGCACCCTGTTTCCCTCTTGATGCTTCACACATGTGTATTTGTGGTTTTATGAGGTAGGGGGTTGGTTAGTTCGTTCTGGGAATGTTTTGGGTTGATTTAGACCCCTTTGTTCATGGCCTAAAAGCCCAAGATTGAAATTTTGACCAAAGTTTGACTTTTGCAAAAATGACCCCGGAATGGTATTTTAATGGTTCCGATAGTTTAGTATCATTATTTTGGACTTGGGCATAGGCCCGAAATCAAATTCGGAGATACATATGTTTATTTGTGCTGTTTTGCTGAAAGTTGGGATTTTGAGGTTTAGAAGAATTCCCATGTTTGGCCATAGGTTGACTTTTGGCTATCGGGATCAGAATTTAGTTTTTGGACTTGGAATAGGTCTGTTATGCTATTTAAACTTGTCTGCAAAATTTTTTGTCATTTCGAGTTGATTTGATAGGATTCGGACACTTGGTTGCAATTCTGGAGGTTCTTTAATTTTTCTTGGAAATTCATGCATTTTGATGTCCGATTCATAGCTCTAGATGTTATTTTTGTGTCATGACCGAGCAAACAAGTCCGTATAATATTTTTAGACTTGTATGGATGTTCGGCTTGGAGCCCCGATGGCTCAGATGAGTTTTAGACGTGTTTCAGAAAGGTTTGGACTGGAAACATGATTTCTGGTGTGTTGGTGCTGCAGTTGTTGCAATTGCGAGCACCAGCATCACAATTGCGAACATGACATGGGGTAAGTTAGCATTTTCGATAATTATCTCGCATTTGTGAAGTTTGTGTCGCAATTACGACATCTCCTGGGTTTGTTAGTAGCCGCATTTGCAAAGCTTTCTTTGCAATTGCGAATGTTTGCAATTGTGAACCCTGTAGCAATTGCGACCATTACAACTAAACAAAAGGTTAGAAGGTCCGGATTTCATATCATTTTCTTATATTTTAGAACCTTAGACTCGATAGGAGGTGATTTGGAGAGGGGCTTTTCATCTACAAACATTGGGTAAGTAATTATAATCAATTCAAACAATATTTCATGATTATATAATAGATTTAACATCAAATTTATCAAAATCAAAGAGGAAAATTAGGGACTTTTGTCAAAGTTTTGAAAAATGAAGATTTGAGTTTTGTGAGTAGATTTGAACTCGAATTTTAAAAAGAAACAGATATATGGACTCGTGGGGTTATGGGCTGTCGGAATCTACCCTTGGACCCGTATTTTGACCGGGCAAGCTCGAGGTTGACTTTTGTTGATTTTTTGGATAATGTGTAGAGATCATTACTTTATCTATTGTAATTTGTTTCCCTTACATTGTTTGATGATAATAAGTCATTTTTTGCTAGATTTGAGCCGCGTGGAGGCGAATGTTTTAGGAAAAAGCAATATTCGAGGGTTGATTTGGCCTAGTGAAGAAAGTATCTTGCGTAACCTTGTGTGGGAGAACTACCCCATAGGATTTGGGTGGTTTGTGCTAATTGTATTATGTGGAAGACGTGTACACAAGATGACGAGTGTGTACTTATTTTGACCAGTTTAGATTTTTAGTCTTCTTCCGTGCTTTTAATTGAATTTGCTATAACATGTTACATATTCCATTGTTAAATTTCCTCTCACATGCTCTAATTGACGTTGTTAGCATTTGATTCTATCCTTGTTGTCGTAATTGTTCTCATATGCATTAGTTGAAGTTACTACCTCTCCGATTGTCTTGTTACTCCTTTATTGTTCAATTACTCATACATGAGGTTGTTATTTCGTGGAATATTTTCTTCTTGGGCTATTGATGTTGAAGTTGTGGAAGCCATTATCACATAGAGGTTGAAGTTGTTAGTTGTTGAGATATCTTTCCTTGTTCAGTATTCCTCATTCATTTGTGTTATTGAGATTTTTGTACACGTGATTGAGCCATGCGCTATACGTTGTGGTAACATTGGTATTGTTGATTTTGCAAGTGTTGTGGCCCATGGCACTTGTGGTGCGAGTTGATTATTATGTTGTAATATTGATATACATGTGGTGGTATAAGGATAGAGGCTAATACACATGCAGTGAGATAAGGTGGGATTTATACGCGTGTAGCTAGTAAGGGGGCTAAAAAGCGTGTACCTATTTCGCAAAAAAAAATTTGAAAAGTAATGCAAGGCTCACGCGATGATATAAGGAAAGATTGTGATTGAAATAGTGAAATGTGAATATGAGGCGTGGTACCTCGGTTGTGATTCTTGTTGTACATTCCATGCTAAAAGAGGCTTGTTGGTTGAACAGTTCATGATGTATACTTCATGGTCTTACTTGTAATTGTCCATGTTTACTACTTGTTGTTTCATCATGTCCTCACTACTTGTTGCCTTTACAACATAAATTTCCGTTGTTAGCTTACATTATTGAATTGCTTATCTGTTATTTAGTTCGTCGTTCTCCATTACTAGATTATGCTATACTTTGTTCAGTTTATCTCGTCCTAGTGGGTGGCTTGACCTAGCCTCGTCACTACTCTACCAAGGTTAGGCTTGATAGTTACTAGGTACCGTTGTGGTATACTCTTACTACGCTTCTGCACATTTTTGTGCAGATGCAGGTACATCTACCCATGCCAGATGCTAGTAATTGATTAGCTATTTTCAGAGACTTCAAAGTACAAATGCTCGACGTTCGCAGGCCTCGAAGTCACCTTCTGCTTTTAGATGTTCTACTATCCATTTCTTGTTCAAAACAGAATTGTATTTTGAGAATTTTTGCTGTAGAGCTTTGACTCGTTTCCACCAAATATTGGAAGTTATTTGTCAGTTGTATCTACTGGTGGGAGTTATTTGTCAGTTGTATCTACTGGGGTTCATTATGATAGTTTGATAGTTTAATATGATGTTTAAGTTATTATTTCTGCTGTCTTTCAATCTATGCTAGGCTTACCTAGTCTTAGAGACTATGTGCTATCATGACAAGAATTAAACTTATCTTACTTTTTGGATAACTCATCCCTTTCCTTGGTTCTTCAAACGCTAGGTTTCACCCCCAATTAGAACTTTAAAGAGAGGGAAAATCGATTAGGGTTTGTGTGGGATTTTTGGGCAGGGGTTGCAGGGGTTCAATTTGGTTTTGAAGGTCTGAAATAAGGGTGAAATAACTGAGTTTATAACCCCTTAAAATTCCTCTCTTGGCCGAATTTGGGACTTTTAATTTTGTCCTCTAATTTTGGCAAGTAGGTGATGCACCTACTTGTCACCTACCAATCTGCATAGGTCTGCGGAAATACAATTATCTCGGATTCTATTATAGATTCTTCAACGGTCATTTCCTAGTCATAGAAAGAGAAACTCTGGAGACTTAACAAAGCGAACGGAACAGGTGCTTCTCTTCGCCGGTGCCGGCACTGGCCGGCGAAGTCAGTGAACAGGCTACCCTCTACCTGCGGAAAACAAAGTTTATCTCAAGTTCAACAACCATCAACGGTCATCTTTAGAAAAATACAGCGACGATTTGAGAGAAAAAGATCTTCTTCTTCGAAGCTCACTAAAGGTCACCAATGGCGACGCCGGCCGGCGATTTTCCGGCTGGCCAGCCCTCATCGCTCACACCCCCTACTCACCCAACCCCAAACACCAACATATCCCTACCCCAGCCTCTGGATTTTACCAAAATCCTAAACCCAGCAACTTTAAACAGTACGAACACAAAGAACCCTAGTCAGCAAATTGACCCAATCACTTTCCGGCGAGCTACCTATCTGCATGGTCAAGCAATTGTGAAATTTACCGAGGCGGAAGTCACTCGCATGAACCACATCGAGGGTCTACAATTTGCGGTACTACGCAAGTTCTCCTATGGCTGGCCAGAGATTCAAGAACTCAGAAGAATCATACCGATTCAGTGTGGTATCAAAGGGGATTGTAACATTGGCTACTTCAGAGACAAATTGGTCCTTATCAGATTAACACTTTGGGAAGATTTCATCAAACTCACTTCCAAAAGTACATACTATCTAAAGGCTAAGGATGGTTTCGAATATCAGATGAGGCAACAAATCTATGATACAAAATTCAAGCTGGGTGAGGAAAAGCCAATGGCGATGGCGTGGATTTCTTTCCCGCACCTATTACCCACTTATTTCGTTAAAGAGTGTCTTTTCTCACTCGCATCAGCTGTAGGTAAACCAGTTCATCTCGATTTGGCAACTATCAACAAGACGAGACCTAGCTGCGCAAGAGTTAAAGTCTTGGTAGACATGTTGGCTGATTTACCCAAAAATGTCAGGTTGGATATCGAAAATGAAGCAACTGGGGAAATAAGAACGGAATGGGTAAAAAAACAGTACGACTACCTCCCCAAATACTGTAAGGAATGCAAATTACAAGGACATGACATGCTGGAATGTTGGAAAATACATCCGGAATCATATAAAAAGCCGGAACACACTCAGGTCAAGGCACCGGACAAAATAAAAGACAAAGGCAAAGCAGTGGAAACAGGAAGCAAGCATAACCAGGAATCAGCCCCCATAACGATTCTATCCAGCGGCAAAGTAGTGGGCAAAGCAAATCAACAATGGCAAGAGATAAAAGACAATCGTGTACAAGGCAAAACAAAATCCAAAGAGGGATCTCAGAAAACTGCTACCAATAATGAACCGCAGCTCAAAACGGCTAATATGTTTGATGCTCTTAACCCTGATAATATAAATGGCCACAATGGGAATTCCAGTGATCAAAACACTAGCCAAATTGATATGGTTGCCTCAAACAACAATGAAGCTCCGAGAGCAAAGAACAGTAACGATAAAGTCACTGTCCAGAACTCTGTTTTGGAAGCTGATATGGTTGGCCTCAAATCCTTGGCAAATACACAAACTAGATGTCCTGTTGATGGCTCTAGGGACAGTGAAAGAAAAGAAATTTCCACTGATCAGAGTTATGCTAGTGAAGCTGCTGTGATTGAAAGTATAAAACTCACTGATATGGTTATCTTATCCAGCTCAGATTCTTTGAAAGCGCAAGACAATGAAAGCAAAAGGAATACCACTGATCAAATGTCTATTGCTGAAACTGCTGTGGCTATCAAATATCCTGCAACAGCTAACTTAGGAAGAACTGAATCCTCTACAGAAGCTGACTTTGGCACATTGATCCCAAAGACTCCAGCCTCGATCGAAATGAGCAGCCCTTTACTCACTATTTCTGCTAGCAAAAATGATCCCATCAATGATCCAAATCTGAACACCAAACAAAGAAATCTGCAACTCAAAGAGACAAACATTTAGCATTAACTTCAGCCCCCCAAACTGTTGAATCAGCCCCACGAGCAGCAAGGCAAACATCTCTAACAGCCCCATCATCAAACGCTAATGCAACTGCTGCAAAGGATAAAACAGTAATACACAAAGCGAGTAACCAAAGGGAACTCATTACTCAAGCCGCCTTTAAAAAGGGAGCAACTGATAGCAACTTAATAGAAAGCCCTACAGACTCCACAGCTCAATGGGTATTCAAAAGTTTCCACAACAAAACAGAGCACAGAAGCAACACACATCAGCAAGACATCTCTCCTAACAGTAGTGACAATACTACCTACTCAAATGAAAAACAGAAAGTTGACGACAACATTGCTAATAGCCAGACAAAACCTATAACTGGAAGATTATGGGCTGAACAGTTAGAGGAAGGTTCGGAAGATGGAAGGATACCAGAAGGAGTACATAGCGAAGACGAGGGTACAACTGAAACATGTGAAAATGACCTGCAAAACATATTGGCCCTATCCACCTATGGGAAGAAAACATGTGATCGAACAGAGCCCAAAACTCAACAAGGAACTATTATCGCAACAAAGAAAAGCTTTGCTGACTATGATCCTACTACTTGAAAAGAAATAATAAGAGCACGACTACAAGAAATCATCACATCCAAGAATCTTACAGCAACTGGTAACAACCTAAAGAAAGCCGATCAATGCTACACAATCCAAGACATGGATGATGAAGATCTACACCAAAACATATCCCATATAGCCAAACAGGGAGACATCTCTCCAACACAAACCAACATATTGAGATCAAAGATACATCCTCAAAATAAGCAAAACAGAAGCAAAAACAACTCCTCCAAAGAAAGAGGAATAGCAACACTCCCAAGCAAATCTCAATGAATGCCATAATTTGGAACATAAGATCGGTCAACACAATGCAAGCTTTCGAAAGACTTATCACTCTTCATAACAAACATCATTTCGACTTCATTGGTCTCATGGAGCCAAAGCAGCAAATGAGGAAACTAGACAATTATAAAAGAAGAATTGGTTTTACACAAGCTGTAGCCAATGTATCCAACAAAATCTGGGCTTTCATTGACAACGTTTATGATGTCAACACTCTGACAGATACAACTCAACAGTTAACTCTGAATTTGAGGAACACAACCACAAATCAGGAATTAATCCTCACACTGGTATATGCCAAATGCACCGCTACAGAGAGAATCGAGTTATGGACACCCTGCATGACTTAGCTCAACATACTAACAAAGCTTGGTTAGTTGGAGGTGACTTTAATGTTATTAGAGATCAAGAAGAAAAATATGGAGGACTTCCAGTTCCTTTCAATGAAGTGGACGACTTCAATCACTGCATTAACACCTGCTGCCTAACAGAATTAGATTACAAAGGAAGTATCTTCACATGGTGGAATGGAAGAGCAGACGAAGATTGTATATTCAAAAGGCTTGACAGATGTCTAACTAACCAGAAATTCCAGCAGGATTTCCCTACTATTGAACTCAATCACCTGTCAAAAATTGGCTCGGATCACAGTCCGCTACTCTTGCATTTGAAAAAGGATTCAAAAATAATCAGGAAACCTTTCAGATTCCTCAACTTCTGGACCAAACATGAAACGTTTCTAGCCACTGTACGAGAAAATTGGCATGTCGACTTTCAGGGTGACCCTTTCATTATCTTCAACCACAAGCTCAAAAGAATGAAAAAAGCACTCGCAAAGTGGAGTAAAGAAACCTACGGAGACATCTTCCAGAACATAATCAACATGGAAGAAGTAGTCCTAATCCATGAAAAACAATTTGAGAATACTCCAACTGCGCAAAACAGAGCAAGACTCCATAAAGTGCAAGCCCAAATGATTAAACACCTTGCCATAGAAGAACAATTCTGGAAGCAAAAGGCAAGAATGAATTGGTTCAAGGATGGTGACAGAAACACCAAATTCTTTCACGCTATGGTCAATGGCAGAAGGAAGAAACTTCAAATAAACAGAATTCAGAATAATACTGGAACCTGGATTGAGGATGAAAAGGGTATAACAGAAGAAGCTATCTCCTTTTACAAAGAACAATTTACTGAAATCTCCCCTCCCAAAGATTTCAGAATACTAGATTACATACAATAATCAATTGACCATCAACAAAATGAAGAACTGATTGAAATCCCAACAGAAGAAGAGATTAAAACAGCTGTTTTCAATCTAAATGGCGACAGCACAGCTGGGTCAGATGGCTTCACAGGTCTTTTCTACCAATCATGCTGGGAAATCATAAAAGTCGACATACAAAATATGGTCACTGCCTTCTTCAATGGAAGAGAACTCCCCAAATTTGTAACTCACACAAACTTGATTCTCATACCCAAAAAGAAGGTGACAGAAACTTTCTCCGACCTACGACCCATAAGTCTCAGCAATTTTAGCAACAAAATTTTCTCCAGAATAATCCATGACAGACTCCTAAATACTTTGCCAACTCTCATCTCTCAAGAACAAGCAGGCTTCGTAAAAAACAGAACCATAATCGAAAATGTCCTTCTAGCGCAGGAGATCATCACTGACATAGGACAAAGAACAAAAGCGGGGCCCAATATAGTAATCAAGCTGGACATGACCAAAGCTTTTGATCGATTATCATGGATATTCATGACCAACACTTTGAGGAAAATGGGCTTTAATGAAATTATCATCAAAATGATTTTTGATATCATGAGCAATAACTGGTACTCTATTCTCATCAACGGCCAACCCCAAGGCTTCTTCAAATCAACAAGGGGAATTAAGCAGGGGGATCCTTTATCCCCGACACTCTTCATTATAGCAGCGGAAGCCCTATCAAAAGGCCTGAATTCCCTACATTACAACCCCCATTTCAAAGGTTTTGGAATGCCCAGAAGGAGTCCAAAGATCAACCACCTGGCCTATGCTGATGATATGATCATTTTCTCATCCTCGGATGCTGCATCTCTAACATTGATAATGGAGGTACTAAATGCTTATGAAACGGCATCTGGCCAACTCATTAATAAAACCAAATCTGCTATTTACCTACACCATACTACCAAAAACCAAGTTATCTCAAAAGTGGAAAGAATCACAGGCATTGAAAAACAGGACTTCCCTTTCACATATCTAGGATGCCCAATGTTCTATTCCAGAAAAAGAATTGCTTATTATCAACAGATAATAAGCAAGGTTCAGAACAGACTTCAATCTTGGAAAGGAAAGTTACTCTCAATTGGAGGAAGAGCCATCCTCATCAAACATGTTCTGCAAAGCATGCCTGTTCACCTACTGTCAGCAGTCAATCCACCAAAACAAGTCATCAACCTC
>MCJB01001259.1:64510-115983 GCA_002018475.1 Nicotiana obtusifolia | reverse complement strand
GCTCCCAATTGTTTCTAAGGGGTTGTAATCCCTTTTTCTTGTAAGATTTACCACGAAAATCCGCTTTGCATGAGTGTTTGGAGTTGATTTATAAGGATTCTTTGTGTTTGAAGAAGCTCTCTCACGTGGGTGTGTGTTTTGTATCTCAGATGTGCAAAATGAACCCTAGGTTCTATTTAAATTGGGCTTAAGATCGGGCAAAAGGGTACTGTAATAGCTATTTTCGCGACCCCTTATGCTGATTTCCTTTCTTTTTTTTACAAAGATTACTCTAACTTTTTCATACGAAGTCCGATTTGGACGATTCTTTTTGCTACGGCTCCGTAATTTCAAGACGGAGCTAATTCTTCAAACGAAATTGAATTTGGAGATCGTTTACTAATTCTAATATCCATTACACCAGAAAGTATGAAGTTAACGCTTTATAAAGCGACGAATTAAGTCCCGTTAACCATTCAAAATTCACCCGAGACCCCCGGGACTTTATCCGAACATGCACACATGTTCTATAACCTCATTCAAACTTGTTCCAATCTTTGGAACACTAAGATGAACATCGATTTATTAAATTTGTATTGAAACCAATTCTATGAACTTCAAGGATCCTCAATTCGATCATTCGATCCGAACCCGACCAAACGATGTCCGAACGGTCTGAAAATTTGCACGCAAGTCCAAAATCACATAAGGAACCTACAGCAACTTTCAGAATTTCATTCCAACTTCCGGATCAAAATTCGACCTATCGACCGAAAACTCGAACTTCCTCGATTCAAATTTAGTGTTATTCGAGGTCTATCAAATATGTTCCGGTCACTCGTCTAAGTCATATATTCTCTCCCGAAGCTAGTCGAGTCGTCGGAATTGAAATCCGAACCCTCTAACTCATAAGTCAATCCACGGTTGACTTTTGTGACTTAGACTTTCATAAATGAGACCATGTGTCTCATTTCTTTTCAATTCACTTCGAGTACATTTTACTCGACTTAAATTTCACATAATATAAATAATGAAATGAATTCGGGGCAATAAAGTGAGTCATCACAAGGGCAAAGTGTGAGATTTAAAAATACCTAATTTTTCTTAAAAGGAAAGTTATCTGGTATTGGAATGAAAATGGAGCTGAATAGAGTGGAAAGAATATATAGGATTCATATAACCGACAATGAGCTGATTATTAGATTGAGGCTTGGTTGATTGATTGATCGATTGATCTGTTGTGTCAAGGTTTAAAATTGAACCTTGTCCCAAGTTCTCTGCCTCTCTCTCTCCTTACATCTATTGGTGAGACAAATACAAAAGTTGTCAGTTCAATTCATGCTATTCTTATCCTGAAATTCATAGTTTGTGAAGTTCGTAAGTCAGTAGTATAAAGACATGGACTAAGTACTTAAATCCAATGCTGGTTATGGTTACTTTGAAAGAAAAGGATTGATTTTGCTCGATTTCAGGTGTTGAATTAAGTCATTCGAAAAATCTGCTCAATTTTGCAGCGGTGAAGACTCTGTTTTGTCCTTGCACAACATTCCCAACTATCGCATCAGTAGCCAACAAGAAGCCAATATGTCAGGAAACTTAATACTCTCTTTTTCACTGTTCAGTATTCAGTTTATTATCATGTCAAACTGAATTATAAGTCCCAATAACGGGAACTTGACCTTTTTATATTTGCAGCTTCTGCAGAAGCTTTCAATGAACTGTTGGCTTATTCTTTAGTGGATGCTGTTGCTATACATGTTGTATCAGAAAGAAACTCTGCAGAATGGTCAACATTAAAGATTTGCCTCTTGATCATGTCACGCCATTTCCGAGCTGTGATAAACATGTTGATATCAGTAATGGTTTTAGAAATTCATATTTTTCGTGCAGTATAGCATGAGTAGTAAAATCTACATAAATAGTAGTTGACATGTCAGCCATGGCAGATATAAGATATGTATTTTAGCAAAGAAAAAAGCACGCTAGGAAATGTTTGGTGAGCTATTCATGCAACTGCTGAAGTGTTAGCAAGCAATCTGGTTTTGATCTCTTTCACCTGACTCTGTACACCTAAGTTTCTCCACGTAGCGCTAATGTTGTACTCTGCATTTAACACTGGAGCAGAATCTGCACTTAGAATACTTGTAATGCATGATTTATTGGAGCATTGCAAAGGAGCCCGGCATCATAACTCTGTATTAGCTTATATAAGAATCTAAAAATCTGTACTTCTCTTCTTGAATCTATCATTTCTTATATTAAAAGTGTGCTCAAAATTGTAGAATATTTGTATACCCTGTCCAGCCTTGGGCTATACCTGCACTTTCTGAGATCTGGGGTGTAAGCTTGACCATTTTAAGTTTTTCAACAGTAAATGTTCTTGCTAATGCCTAACATTTAAGCTTAAGTCCAACTTCCGTGTTCTTTTTTTATTATAATTCCAACTAAAGGTAAATTATTTGCTATGCACTACTTTTATCATATGCTTTTTCAGGGAGGCTTCGTCGTGACTTTTCATATTTTCTTTCACTAGTCCAAAAACACAGAGAGGTGCAGATTAGGAGATTTTCAGGTGCCTCTTCTTTACCTATTGGTTAGATTTTCTTATGTGAAGTAAAGAGCTTCAAGAAGAATCCTATTGTGCTAATAATCTGTTAAACCAACACAAAGCCTCCACTGTTCATCACATGAAATCCTAAGCTCATTCAGATTACAAGGACATTACTTCACTCAATTTTACATTTTTTAGTCCTCTCTAATTGAAATTGGATCCATATTCTATATATACCTTCCTCAATGTGTACAATTTATCTCATCTTTTCATTTTTATTGATTTTTCAATGTTTCTGTTATTGGAGGCAGCATTCAGTATATCTTGGTAGAAAAGGAAGTTCACAAACACTTGATAGTAAGAGTCGCACCACAAAATTCTTCTTCATTGAAGCTCCAAATTAGTAGCAATATATTCCAATTAAACCAACAAAGGGATAAAAGATAAAGACATGCTGTTATAGATCCTTCACCAAGTCTACTTCGCTCAGAAATTTAACACACACTCTTTCTTTTTTCCGTTTGCTCCATCAACTTCTTAAAAAATGATTATCCCCAGCAAGTGAAAAAAGATAATGAAAGAAATAAAAGCACCCCAATTACAATAAATGAACGGCCTGAGCCTGTGAAATAAATGGTTAAAAAGCAACAAGCAGAAATTTAGCCAATGTCATCATCTAGTAAATCTGCAATCCAGCCTAACTTCTTGTCCATTACCATTTATACTACTCATCTTGATCATAGAATTGGCAAATGCTTTAAAGAACTCATCCTGAGAGCTAGCATATTTTGAAACTAGTTTCTTGGCCCTTGCAGTTGTAAGCAAAGATTCATCAGAAGAGAAAAGGCTCTTGCCATTCATTAGTAGCTTGTAGTAGGCGTTGTCGAATAAGGTTGTAGTAGAATCCATTGTGGCACCTGCATTTTTGACCTTGTTGTGCATGGGGCAAACATTCTGTAGACTGGCTGCAAATGATGTTTGTAGTGTTGGATCAATGTCGTGGCTATCGTCGAACTTGTGGATTCTGTTTTGGAAGGAAGAACAATGAGAGAATCCAAGAGTGTGCCCTCCTGTTAGCAAGAAAGACAAAAGATACTTAATTTGTTAAAGTAGGGTATGATGATGACATGAGTTGAGCTTAAATGGAAAAGTGAAGATTCATATAATTGATCCCAACTTGTTTGAAAATGAGGCATAGTTGTTGTTGTTATTGTAATTTGTTAAGAAAAATCTTGAGTCGTATCAGTCTAGGAGATACTACATTTTTCTTGAGCCAAGAAGAGATGAAGAGAGACGGATCTAGAATTTCATGTCATGAGGGGGTCTGAGTCCACTATTTTATGATAGTGAATACAAGATTTTTTTTTTGTATATATATATATATATATATATATATATATATATATATATATATACACTTTTTTTTTATATACATAGTTCAAATTGAGATCCATGAATGCGACCAATAGAAGAATGGGGTTACTTACCTGAAAGCGCAACCAAATCATCCAAAGAAAGGCCTCTTTGGGCGAAGTTTTGTTGCAGTTGAGAAATATTGAATGTGGGAGAAGGTAATTGTCGGGTTTCAGTGGCTTTGGAGATTCTTCCATCTTTTCTACCTTTTGGCACATCCCAAGTAGGACCTCCAGACTGACACAAGATGACCAATAAATAATTTCATATTAATGGAGTAGTCCTCTATAATTTTTGGCTCCTCTATCAAAAACCTACCGTGATAAGAGATTCTTAATTGTTAAATTGAATATAAAACTTACAAGAGCAACAGCATCCCGAGCAGCGAGAGCCAAAATATCAGCACAAGAGACAATTCCAGGGCACAAATCTTCGATTTGTTTCTTAACAGTGTCGATGACATAGAATGCGTGCAATGCAATATTAGGGGGACCATTTTTCTCTGCTTTGTTGTTTCTTGTGGAGTTCAGCAGCACAGAGCCATCACAACCCTTTCGTACACATACAAACATATATAATTAGTTAATTAGTATGTGTATATATAATTGGTGCATGAGGGTAATGAGAAGTTCAAAGTTAAAATCAAATATAAAAAGAAAGGCAGCACTCTTTTTGAAATTGACTAAAAGGGAAAGAGTATTACTCCAATAAAATGGAACCTACAGGGTGATTAGCCAGAAACAAAGTAAAGAAGTGGAAAATTACTCTAACGAAACAATCATGGAAGTGCATCCTTAAAAGTGCAGCTGGAACAGTTTTGTCACTCAACATAGCTTTCTTCACGACTTTGGTGATGGTCGACTCGGCCTTGGGACATGTATTGTCATAGTAATTGGAGCTCAATGCGTTCACTGCATTACTCGAAAACAATGCAAAAGCAAAGACTAGAGCAATAAGACATGATCTTGGTATTGCCATTATAACTACGTACGTTTGCCAAATTAAGCTTGTCTTTGTGCTTATTTTAGACTTGGCACTTTGCTGTGAGACCTAAGGAACCATACAATGAGAATTTAAAGGGACGGGATTGTAATAGATGCAGAAGACTACACATAGAGTTGTTACTGGAAGAGTAGTTATGTTTGTTAGCAAGTTTGGTCAGCTAGAACCATTAGAGTGATTTTGGAACAGGAGTAGTTTGAAGTTATCCAATGATTACTGAGTTTGGTTTGTTCAAGTACATGGGATCAGTTAGTCTGATGGATTAATGGAGGCGAATCCAAGAATTTAATTTTGTTAATACAGTATACCGAGTATCTAGTGGTGGAGACATCCTTCTAGAGGGGGTGTCCTGACATTTTGCCGAAAACATTTACTAGATATATATACTACTTAGTATGTAATAAATGGATAATATTTTTCTTAAATAAAGTAATGCTCCCTCTGCGCCATTTTACAGTGGTGTCATTAGAAACTCCTATTTAGTAGCTTCTTTAGAAAATTATGTGTGCGCGCAGTGGCTTTAAGTTAATTAAATCGCTTCTATAAGTTAATAACGGGCTCTTGTTATCAGGTCACAGAAAGTGGAATAACAAGCTTCTGCTTAAAGCTAATTCCCTTTTAGGTTTGACTAGCAGCTGTAAAGTGCGGTTTTTGAGGCAAGCGAAATGAATGACTAACCTTTTGACTTACTCTAAAAGGGGAATGTTGTTGTTGCAGTGGTGGTTAGGATTCAACTAATAAAGCATATATTGATTGATTACGGGTTTTAATATTCGGAAAATTCTAATATCACATGATCAAGTTTAGGAGCATATTTTGCCGGGCCATTGTGTAAGAGCTGTGAATTCTGTTTTTATGTTTCATATGGCCAACTACTTTTCTCACCATCTGTGTTCTGAGAAAAAAAGCTTATTCACTTGGTTACACTAATTAATCTAATGAATTACATAATATGTTTCTTCATATACAGTGTCATTGCTGATGAAATATAGTTAATTTATATACTGTTGGTCCAAGTGAAGTTTGTTTTGATGATTGACAAAGGAACTCAACCAAGTCCATATACAATGTACACAGTCACGGGTAGAATTCGAGCATAAGGGATTCACGTGAAGGAGATAAGCTCAAGTTCTTATATATGATATTTCCTAATCGAAAAGGTTGCATAAGTGATAAGGAGAAGACTCCTTACTCGAGAGAGCTCTATTCTAGATAAGGGAGGAATTAGAAAGTTGAAGATAACTAGAACTCTTCCACCAATGAAGAGTAGCACTAGAACTCTAGTTATTTCCCATTCTACTAACTCTATATATTGCAGGATATTCTCATTTTATAGCGATGCACAAACGCTGAAGTTAAACTTGAATGAAAGCAAAATAGCAAGGTATTTTGCAAACAATTCTTATGTGATTCAAGTGTACGAACCTGAAGCTACATGAACTAGATAGAAGAATAAGTTCAAAGTGTCTGTCTTTTATTCTAGTTCAATTGTAGTAGGACTTTTCAAATTGTACCTTTCAGTTTTATCTAGAGGCAATTGTATTAGGTACTTTGAGTATTCAAGTTAGAGTTAACTTGAAGTTATCGCAACAGTTAGAGGCTGGTTGCCACAAGGGGATTAGAGGTAATCCTTAGGGTTACAAAGAATTTGGTAAATGGTGTGTTGGCTCAGTGATTTAGTAAAATATTGCGAAAAACCTACTGAGTAGTAGGTCATGATTTTTTCACCTTTTGAGCCGGGTGTTTTTCACGTAAAAATACTTATGTTCTTTACTTTTCGCATTTACTATTTCCGCAACAATAGTATAAGGACACATAGAAGAACCAAGTCCTTCTATAATCAGTGCACGTGAAAATTGGACACCACACAAGTCATCCCCCTTATTGTGTGGCACTGAAGTATAAAACATCAATTAGTATTAGAGCGGGTTCTCCTTGAAGAGGCTTACACCTTAGGAGAAGATCAACATGAGTGCACCACCTGGAAACTGGGAAGGGCAATCCACTGCTAGGCCACCACTCTTTAACGACCAGGATGAGAGATCACATTATAGGAGATGACTATGAGCTAGGGGACATTGTCACCGATAGTCCACTGGCTACCTTGAAGATAAATGCTGAAAGGAGTAGAGGTGCCAAAGACAAGAGATGATTGCACTGCTGCGGACTTGAAGAAATGAGAGAAGAATGCTAAAGCCAAGAAATGGCTTGTTTGTGGAATAGGTCCAGATGAGTACAACAGAATCCAAAGTTGTACCACTGCTAAGCAAATTTGGGACACATTGCAAGTGGCTCATGAAGGAACACCTCAGGTGAAGAGATTCAGAGGAACTCTACTGTATTCTTAATATGAGAACTTTGCTATGAAAGAAGGAGGAACCATTCAAGAGATGTACACAAGGTTCACCACACTGACAAATGAACTAAAGTCTCTTGAAAGGATTATTCCTGAAGAAGATAGAGTCGAGAAGATACTGACTAGGGTTTTGCCTATCACTTGGGAGAGCAAAATCACTGCCATTTAGGAATCAAAAGACATTGCCACTCTCCCACTGGATGAATTAATTGGAAATCTCACTGCCTATGAACTTAGGAGACAAACTATGAAAATGGATGTACCTAAGAAGGAAAGGAGCTTGGCATTCAGAATCACTGAAGGTTCTGATCTAGAAGATGATGAATTGGTTATGATCACCGAGGACTTCAAGAAGTACTTGAGGAGAGGAAAGCCTTATCAAGAAGTGGAAACCATAGCAAGTCAAAAGCTCCTGAGAAGCAAACCAATGATAGCTGTTACAAGTGTGGAAACACTGATCACCACATCAAAAACTGTCATTTATGGAAAATTGAATGGAAGAAGGAAAGAGTTGAATGAAGGAACAAGAAGAAGGAATATTTTCAACCCAAGAAAAGCAACAACAAAGGATCAACCAAGGCTATGGTCGCTGCTTGGGGAGAAAGCTAAAATGAGAGCTCAGATGATGATGATGAGGATGAACAAACACTTATGGCCATTGGAGAATCTGATGAAGAAACTGAAGTCTATGTGAAGGGGAGCAGTCAAGTATGGTATGTGGATAGTGGTTGCTCAAAGCACATGACAGGAAGCAAGAACCAGTTCCTTTCACTTGAGGATCTTAAAGGGGGTAATGTCTCCTTTGGAAATGGAAAGAAAGGTGAGATCATTGGGGTTGGAAAAGCAGGTAAGACTGATTCTCAAGCTATTGAGAATGTCTACTTGATAGATTGACTGAAATACAGTCTAATAAGTGTATCACAATTGTGTGATAGAGGTAACATGGTAGCCTTCACCTCTACAAAATGCTTTGTGATTAATTTTAGCACTGACAAGATAGTTTTGCAGGAAAAAAGAGTAAACAACATATATGTTGTAGAATTTGTCCACTCTTTCAGAAAATGAACTCACTTTCCTAAGTGTGTTGGATAATGATCCCCTCCTTTGGCACAAGAGAATTGGACATGCCAGTCTAAGTCAACTCAACAAAGTAGTCTCCAAGGACTTGGTGATAGGGATGCTGCCTAACATTAAGTTCAAGGAAGATAAAGTTTGTGAGGCTTGTGCAAGGGGGAAGCAGGTAAGATCCTCTTTCAAAAGCAAGAAAGTGGTAAGTACTAACAGGACGATGGAACTGGTCCATATGGATCTTTGTGGACCAATGAGAACATTGAGCAGATGTGGTAAGAGATATGTGATGGTGCTTGTTGATGATTACTCTAGGTTTACTTGGACATTGTTTTTAACATCTAAAGATAAAGCATTTTACATGTTCACTTCTTTTGTTAGAAAAACTCAGAAACAACTAGGTAATCAACTTGCATCAATTAGGTCTGATCATGGTACTGAATTTGAGAATGTTAAATTTGCTGAATTTTGTGATGAACATGGCATAGATCATAATTTTTCTGCTCCTAGGACTCCAACACAAAATGGAGTAGTTGAAAGAAAGAATAGGACATTGGAAGAAATAGTCAGGACTATGCTTCTTTCTAATAAACTGCCCTATAGTTTCTGGCAGAAGCTGTAAACACTGCATGTTACATCATAAATAGGTGCATGACTAGACCTCTTGTTGAGAAGACTCCCTATGAGTTAATTAAAGGGAGGGCCAAATATATCCCATCTTAGGGCATTTAGATGCAAGTGCTGTATGCACAATAATAGTAAGGACTCTGTAGTTAAGTTTGATCCCAGAAGTGATGACGGAGTATTCTAGGGATATTCTTCACATAGTAAAGCCTAAAGATTTATAACAAAAGAACTATGTGTGTAGAAGAAAGTGTAAATGTGGTTTTTGATGAAACTAACATTCTTTCTGAGAGGCAAGAACATGATGATGAAGCAATTGCACTAGCAAGAAACTCAAATGAAACCACAGCCCAGACTGAAGCTGCACTAGAGGAAGGAACAGGGTATGGAACAGGTCCTTCTACCCAGGGCAACTTGACAGGGGCAACTAAACAAAGAGGAACTGATCCTCAAACCTCGAGGGAACCTGTCAATGAACCTGTTCCTCAGCAACAAAACATTGAAGGAACATCTAGGGAAAATCAGCTGGTTGTGAAACTTTATAAGTATCAAAGTTCTCATCCTATTGAGAACATAATTACTGCTCCAATCTCTGGAATCAAAACCAGATCCTCTTTGAAGAATCTTTGTGCTTTTGATACTTTTTTATCTCTTATTGAACCTAAAAATGTTGTTGAGGCTTTGCAGGATGTAGACTGGGTGAATGTAATGCAAGATGAACTCAACCAATCTGAGAGAAGTCAAGTTTGGCATTTGGTACCAAGACCAAAAAGCAGATCAGTTATTGGCACAAAATGGACGAAGATGGAACAGTTACAAGTAACAAGGCAATATTGGTGGTTCAAGGATATAGTCAAGAGGAAGACATAAATTATGATGAGACTTTTGCTCCAGTTTCAAGATTTGAGGCAGTTAGACTCCTTATAGCCTTTGCTGCTTCTATGGATTCACTCTCCATCAGATCGATGTCAAAAGTGCCTTCCTTAATGGCTATCTAAAGGAAGAAGTGTTTGTCAAGCAACCTCCGGGATTTGAAAGCAAGGAATATCCTGATCATGTGTACAAGCTTGACAAGGCACTTTAGGGGCTCAAGCATGCTCCAAGAGCATGGTATGAAAGATTATCAAAATTCTTGCTTGAGCATGGCTACAAGAGAGGTAAAATTGACAATACTTTATTCTTGAAAGAAAAAGGTAAACATCTCTTGGTTGTTTAGATATATGTTGATGATATAATTTTTGGAGCAACTACTGATAAGTTAAGTAAAGAATTTGCTAAACTAATGGGGAATGAATTTGAAATGAGTATGATGGGTGGGCTAAATTTCTTTTTAGGCTTACAAATTAAAAAAAATTCAAATGGAACTATGATCTATCAGCAGAAGCATGTGAAAGAGTTGCTTAAAAGATTTAAAATGGAAGATTCCAAAGAAATTGACACTCCTATAGCAATGGCCACAAAAATGGATGTAGATGAACCTGGTTCATCTGTTGACAAGAAGCTATATAGGGGAATGATTGACTCTTTGTTATATCTCACTGCTAGCAGATCTGACATTATTTTCAGTGTAGGACTTTGTGCTAGATTTCAGGCAAATCCAAAGTAGTCTCACTTAACTGCTGTCAAGAGGATTTGAAGATACTTAAAAGGCACCACTGACCTTTGTCTATGGTATCCAAAAGGTAGTAATTTCAACTTAGTGGGATATGCTGATGCTGATTATGAAGGTTTTCTTGTGGATAGAAAAATCACCTCAGGCATTACGCATTTTCTTGGCTCATGTCTTGTGTCTTGGGCCACCAAAAAGCAAAGTTTTGTGGCCTTATCTACTGCTGAAGCTGAGTATGTTGCTACTGTCTCATGTTGTGCTCAATTATTGTGGATCAAACAACAATTAATGGACTTTGGAATTGATGTAGGTTGTATCCTATCTTTTGTGATAACACTAGTGCAACTAGTATGATCAAGAACCCGGTTCATCACAAGAGAACTAAGCACATAGATGTTAGGCATCACTTTTTTAGGGACAACTATAAAAAGGGTTCGATCACTGTAAAATTTTATGCTATTGACAAGCAAATAGCTGACATCTTCACAAAAGCTCAAAGTAGAGATCACTTTGAAAGGCTCATGTTAGAATTAAGGATGAGTAAGATCACCTAAAAGGAACATGTTCTAACTCAAAAATTGGTTAGAAAATCTGTGAATTTTTGTACATAAGTAGATTAGATTTTGCTCAGTCTCATACTTTCATCAGTATACTCTTGTGCCATGTGCTAAAATGTCTCATTAATCTCTAATGATATTATCTTTATTTTCTTGGAAAATTCAAACTTACACAAGAGATTTCTCAGTGAAGAACCTGGTTCATCAAGATTACATGGTACGTACTCTCCACTCTGCATATTTTGAAATAATTACATTTGGATTATGATCAAATGGAGAGTCCCATTTAATCCTAACCTCCTTGAGCTTATCCGTTACGAAATGTGCCAGTTTCATTCAAAAGAGTCCCAAAAATGCAATAAATGTCTAGATTCTAGGAAAAGTCATAAACGCCTCTTCAAATTGACTCCCAGTTTGATTAGACCTCTGAAAAAGAAATTATTACCCAATTAAAAACTTCCTCTTTATATTGGTTAGGCCTTAGTTGTTTCTTTACTTCAAATTTCTAACCCGTCAAACAATTCTCTCTATCTTCTCTCATCTTCCAAACACACAGATACTCATCTTCTCTCATACCCAAATACAACAATGGAAAACCCTTCTGAGAATCCTCTTCATCACTACCCAAGGAAACTACACCATACCATCCATCATACCTTCAACCACACCCATCTCTAAGACAGGAAGGTTCAAGATGGCTGCTTGCAAGGTTGTCGCTGGAGGAGAACAAATCAAGAAAATCAATGAAAAATTAAAAGCAAGTAGGGAAGAAGAACCCCAGAAATCTGATGAATCATTCAAGTCTGCTATTAAGGGGAAGAAACTGTTTCTTCTGAAACAGAGCAGGTGACTTCTGGTCCGAAAATTACTTCCGAAATCATTTCTGAGGATGCTGCAAAAAAAAAAAAAGAAGGTTGCTGCAAATCTGGAAAATAGGTTTGTTCTGGTAGGAATTGTGGTTGGGGTAGAGACCACTGAGTCTGAAAAAATTGGTGGTAAAAATAAAAGGAGAAAAGAAAAAGAGAGTGAGGGTGCTCAAGGCGATGTGAGGGGAATGGAAAAATGAGTGGCTGAATCTTCACCCAAACCTGGTGGTTTGACTGAAGAAACATGATCTATGATAGTATGGAGTGAAGAATCTGCCGGAGAAGAAAAAGAAAATGTGAAAGAAAAAGGAGGAAGTGGATCTGGAGAAGCAGCTGAGGGGCTGGTTAGGTTGAGGAAGAGGTTCCAAGAACCTGTTCCATCTGTGCAGGAACCCCTCGAGGACCTATTGAGAAAAGTATCTGACAGTTACAATCCTAAAAAGAAAAGGGGGTCAGGAGTTAAAGTCCCTGGTACTGCTAGGGAAAACAAGAAGAGAAAGGCTGCTTCTTCTATCCCCGTAGAGTCTTCTCCTACAAGAGGAAGAGCTACAAGGAGTCAGAAGAAGCAGAGTGAGGCTGAACAGGAAAAGGCCCTAGAAGAAAGTAAGAGAAAAGCTGCTGCTAAGGGAAAGAAGAAGGTGGTTGAGCCTGTTGAGGCAGTTGATACTGAGGAGATGGACCTGGTTCTTCGTGATGAAGAGGAGGCGGAAGAAATGGAGGTTGTGACTCCAAAGGCAAAGAAGATCAAGACTTCCACAAAGAAGTCTATTTCAAAGACAAAGTCTGCAGGGCCCTCTACCTTGGCTAAAATAACCAAGTTGTCACGACCCAATCGGAGGGCCGCGACAGGGTACCAGACCCTACTTGCAGAGCGCCGGCGTACCCCTCATATCTGCTATCTTACTTTCTTTGTTATCTACAAAATCTTGTCATACGCATGTAGTTTTGAACAACATCACATTAGGCGGAAACGTCATACCATGACATAAGTATAATTGTATACATGGTGTGCCAACGAGAGTACAGTGCAAAACTATACAACATATTACATATGCCGACGAGGCAGTACAACCGTACATGAGTCAACCCAACAGTGTTCTATACATACATCAACATTTGTCTATTGAGCCTCTACAAGAACATACACTAAGCAACCTATGTCGGAACAGGGCTCCGACATGCCCTACATATCTACACAAAGTGCATACCAAGGCTGTAGGAAGTCCGGAAGATGAATCTTGATAATATCTGCTGAAATGGTAGCCTACTACGGTGGGGGAGCTCCGTCTATCAATCTATTAGGACCTGCAGCACGACATGCAGCGTCCACGAATAAAGGACGTCATTACGGATAATGTACTGAGTATGTAAGACAGGAAACACAATATAAGAGAAATGATATAAGCATCAGGATAGATACATATAACCTTTATAACATTATCATATACATGTTTATTACCATTATTATCGTCTTATACTCTTGCCTCTGTGGGCTTGTCATTTTCATATATATTTATTGTTACCGTAACCGTTTACATACTCGTTACCTCATACAATCGCATACGCCTCCATGGGCTCATCATCATCATACGCCTCTGTGGGCTCATCATCATATGCCTCTGTGGGCTCATCATCATCATATCATAGCATGCCTTACCCGGCCATACTAGGCGCGGTCATAACATACCCGGCCTTTATTAGGCGTGGTCATACGAATTCAATCACACACATATATACACGTAAACATTGCGAGATCATTTATAAACATGTGTTCCAAACCCTTTTTGGTGACATACATTTATTATCCCTTCTTTCACATATAGATAACAATACCTCCTTAACGTGAGCTTTATAAGACTCCAGGATTACCATCAACATTAATATCATAACAACAAGAGCAATTCTTCCTTAGAGGGAAACAATACAAGTAATCCTAAGTTCTAGGAATAGAGTATTCTTTTGGGGCTCGTTCATGGCATTGTATTCAATAGGAGTCGTGCAAAGAAAGAACAGTATAGTCTTACATACCTGGTACTTACTGCGCCAGTTCTCGAGCTACGCAATTTGCTACAATTCCTTAGTCTACATTTAAGGAACAGTTCAATCGTTACTCACTACGCGTGATGGCTATCATTAACCACAATCTCCTAAATTTATGTGGTGCTTCTCTACCCCCTTCCTCCCTTAAACCTCATCAAATGTATTTACAGCACATGTAACCCATTTGCAACCCCTAATAATCATGACCCATTCCGTTTAACCCTACTTATTTCGATTTCTTGGCTTCTAGTCATATTCCCATAAGTTCTTACAGGCATGCAACCACCTATCATGAATGTTAAAGGGAGAATTACATGAAAGGGAGTAGTAACTTACCTTGCATGTGAATTATTTGACCCTCTTCTTTGATTCCTTAATTTCTAGGTCTTGCCCTCAATGTGGGTTTGTAGGAGGGGGAAACTCAGCTAGGGTTCCCTCTTAGTTCTTCAATTTCTTGCTTTCCTTCTTCAATTTAGAGTTTGGAAGAGAGGAAAATTGGTTGTGTAGGTGTGGGGCTTTGAGAGGGGTCGTTTGGGGCCTTCTACTATGCTTGGACTCAGAAAAATGAAGGAGGGACGGGTTTGGGTCCCTTTTATAGGCCTGACAATAAGTGGCACACGTACCTGACAAATTTCAGGTTTGCGATCGCATACCCACCACAAATAGGGTATGCGGTTCGCATTCTGGTCGCAAATCTCAACCTAGAATTTTGTTGCATTATGCGACGCAGAAGGGCCAGATTTGTGGTTCGCATTTTCAACAATGCGATCGCATTCTGGTCGCATTTCAGACACGGATTCAGCCCAGAACTCTGTTCCATTCTGCGATGGAAGATGCCACATTTGCGGTCC
This sequence comes from Nicotiana obtusifolia, assembly GCA_002018475.1. Classification (NCBI taxonomy): domain Eukaryota; kingdom Viridiplantae; phylum Streptophyta; class Magnoliopsida; order Solanales; family Solanaceae; genus Nicotiana; species Nicotiana obtusifolia. The sequence continues at coordinate 101,067 of MCJB01001259.1, read as the reverse complement.
GCATTTGCATTATGCGGTCCACATACTGGACGCATATTTGACACAATCTCAGTCGAGAAATCTGTCTCACTTTGCGATCTTGGCGCTGGATATGCGGTCCGCATTTGTGCTTTGCGGTTCGCATATCTAGCTATGCAACACCTTTGTTCTTTTTCTTAACCTTAAACTATTTTCCGGGTTCTTGGGTCCTCATATGTAAACTATTTCACAATGTATTTTAATGTACAAATTTACGGGTTGTAACACTCTCCCCCCCTTAGGAACATTCGTTCCCGAATGTAGGGATCTATGGGGGCCAGTGTAGGCTGCCATCCAATGAAAGGTAATTATTGTAGAGGGGTTCGAGTTCGATTTACTTCGTTCGGACGCCACTGAATCCCAGCATTAAATGAAAGGTAATAATAAAGAGTATCTCAAGTTTCTATTTACCTCACACGGACGCTTCTCCTTTTAATGCATTCCGTTTTTCTTCGGCATCATCATTATTTACCTTGTGGAACAGGTACGGATATTTAGCTTTCATCTCTTCTTCCGCTTCCCATGTCATCTCCTCCACGTTCCTGTTCCTCCATAACACTTTAACTGAAGCAACATCTTTTGTCCTTAGTTTGCGGATCTGTCGGTCCAATATGGCCACTGGTACCTCTTCGTATGTTAGATCCTCCACAATCTGTATGTCTTGGATGGGGACGACCCGAGAAGGGTCTCCGATACATTTCCTCAACATGGACACATGAAACACCGGATGGACAATTTCCATTTCGGATGGTAGTTCTAATTCATAGGCAACATGTCCAATTCGTCGAAGGATTTTGTACGGACCGATGTATCTTGGGCTCAGTTTACCTTTCTTCCCAAAGTGCATGACACCCTTCATTGGCGAGATTTTCAGGAATACCCAATCACCAACTTGAAACTCTAAATCACGACGTCGGACATCAGAATAGGACTTTTGCCTACTTTGTGCTGTCTTCAATCTTCCCTGTATCATTCTTACTTTCTCAACGTCTTGGTGGACCAAATCCGGGCCATACAGCTCAGTTTCTCCAACTTCGAACCACCCAATTGGCGATCTACACTTCCTCCCGTACAATGCCTCATATGGGGCCATTTTTATACTGGAGTGGTAGCTATTATTGTAGGCAAACTCTATAAATGGAAGATGGTCATCCCAACTACCTTGGAAATCCAAGACACATGCTCTTAGCATATCTTCTAGTGTCTGAATGGTTCGTTCAGCCTGCCCGTCAGTTTGCAGGTAGAAGGCTGTGCTGAGAGTTACTTGTGTACCCAAACCTTTCTGAAAGGACTTCTAGAAGTTAGCTGTGAATTGGGTTCCTCTGTCTGTTATAATAGACATTGGCACCCCATGAAGCTTAACAATTTCCTTGATGTACAACCTTGCATAATCCTCAGCGGTGTAGGTTGTCTTAACCGGTAGAAAATGAGCACACTTGGTAAGCCGATCCACTATCACCCAGATGGAGTCGAACTTACGACTGGAGCGAGGTAATCCAACAATGAAGTCCATGTTAATCACCTCCCATTTCCAAGTCGGAATTTCTATATCTTGGAGCAATCCACCAGGTTTCTGATGTTCTGTCTTTACCTGTTGGAAATTAGGACACCGAGCTACAAATTTTGCGATTGATCTCTTCATGCCATTCCACCAATACTGCTCCTTGGCATCATGATACATTTTTGTTGAGCCAGGATGGATGGAATACCTGGATTGGTGAATTTCCCTCATGATCCTCTCTCGCAATTCTGCTACATTAGGCACACATAATCGGCCTTGACACCTCAAGGTCCCATCTCCTGCGATCTCAAAAGTTGAGATCTTACCTTGCTGAATGCGCTCTCTCAATCGCATTAAGGTGGGATCTTCGTATTGCCGTGCTTTCACTTCGGCTACGAGAGATGATTCAGATGCGTTATGCACAACAATACCTCCATCTTTGGAGTCTAACAATTTGACCCGCATACTGGCTAACTGATGAATTTCTTTGGTTAAACTTCGTTTACCTACTTCAATGGGTGCTAAACTTCCCATTAACTTACGACTGAGGGCGTCGGCCACAACATTGACCTTGCCCGGATGATATAATATTTCGACGTCATAGTCCTTCAGCAATTCTAGCCAACGTCGTTGTCTCAAATTTAATTTTGACTGAAGATGTACTGCAAACTTTTGTGGTCCGTGTAGATATCGATATGGACCCCATATAGATAGTGTCGCCACGTCTTCAAAGCATATACTACTGCAGCCAATTCCAAATCATGGGTTGGGTAGTTGCTTTCATGCTTCTTCAATTGTCTTGAAGCATAGGCAATCACCTTCCTGTGCTGCATTAGTACACATCCCAACCCTATGCCGGAGGCATCACAATACGCCACATAACCTTCAGTTCCGTCAGGAAGAGCAAGGACTGGAGCGGATGTTAATTGATCTTTCAGCTCTTGAAAACTCCACTCGCAACCATCTGTCCACTGAAATTTGGCAGCCTTCTGGGTCAGTTAGTTAATGGCGCCGATATAGAAGAAAATCCTTCTACAGACCGCCTGTAATACCCTGCTAACCCCAAGAAGCTACGGACTTCCGATGGCGTAGTAGGCCTTGGCCAATTCTTGACTGCGTCGATCTTTTGAGTATCGACACTAATACCCTCATCAGATATCACGTAGCCTAAGAATGCCACCGAGTTCAACCAAAACTCACATTTGGCGAGCTTTGCATATAACCTGTGGTCCCGAAGGGTCTGCAATACTATCCGCAAGTGACCCATATGTTCTGCCTCTGAACGGGAATAAACCAGGATATCATCAATAAATACCACCACGAACATATCAAGATAAGGTCTGAATACAGTGTTCATGAGATCCATGAAAGCAGCCGGGGCATTTGTTAGCCCGAATGACATTACTAGAAACTCAAAATGCCCATATCTAGTTCGGAAAGCTGTTTTTGGAATGTCTTTCTCCTTGACCCTTAACTGAAAATACCCTGAGCGCAGATCGATCTTGGAGAAATATCTGGCCTCCTGGAGCTGGTCAAACAGGTCATCAATTCTTGGAAGTGGATATTTGTTCTTTATGGTGACCTTATTCAACTGACGATAATCGATACACATCCGTAACGATCCGTCTTTCTTTCGTACGAACAAGACTGGCGCACCCCAAGGCGAAGTGCTAGGCTTAATGAAGCCTTTATCCAGTAAGTCCTTCAACTGTACTTTCAACTCCCGCAACTCTGTTGGGGCCATTCTATATGGAGGAATAGAAATTGGGTGAGTAGCGGGCAACACATCGATTCCAAACTCAATCTCCCTTTTAGGAGGAAGACCTAGGAGTTCATCTGGAAACATATCCGGAAATTCACTGACTACCGGAATTGATTGTAGAGTAGGCGACTTCGCCTCCGCGTCCATAACGCAAACAAGATGGTAGATACAACCCTTGGAGATCATCTTCCTCGCTTTAAGGTAGGAAATAAACCTACCTTTCGGCGTAGCAACGTTCCCCTTCCATTCAAGGATGGGTTCACCAGGAAATTGAAATCTATCCACCTTTGTATGACAATCGACACTGGCATAGCACGATGCCAACCAGTCCATTCCTATTATCACATCGAAGTCGATCATCTCTAACTCAATTAGATCTGCCGAGGTTTGAAGATTATAGATCGTTACAGTGCAACCTCTATATACTCTTCTAGCAATCACAAAATCTCCTATTGGAGTGGATACCACAAAGGACTTGCTTATTAATTCGGGTGCAATATCAATTTTATCAGCCACAAGGGGTGTAACATAAGATAACGTGGACTCGGGATCAATCAATGCATACACATCATGAGAAAGCACTGATAATATACTTGTGACAACATCCGGAGATGACTCAAGGTCCTGTCGGCCCGCTAGAGCATATATTCGATTTTGAACACCGCTTGGGCCCGGCATTGCACTGCTGCCTCTGCCACGAACTGCTGGCTGCTGAGGACCTCGTATTGGAGGTCGAATAGATAAGGAAGAACCAGCCGCAGATCCAGTTTGGTGAGCCATGCCACCATCCCTTCTGTAAGGGCAGTCCCGCATCATGTGACCGGGCTGTCCGCAATAATAACATCCATCCGAACCCCGGTGGCAAGGTCCAAAGTGAGTCCTACCGCACTGCTCACAACGAGGCATTGGGGATCTCATCTGACTAGTAGCCCTTTGATAAGGCGAGCCTGATGCCCGCAAGCTCTGGAACTGTCGAGGGGCACTAGACACCGGTGGCACCGAGCTCCTCGAAGAATGGGGCCTCACACTACCTCTGGAATTACCAGAATACCCCGCAACTCTTGTTCTCTTATGCTGGGTCCTCTCCTGTTCCCTGTCCGCCCTTTGTTGGCGTTTACGGTCCTCTATGGTCTGGGCATAAGCCTGAATACAGGAGATATCCATGCCCTCTATCAAGGAGGTCGTGATGCATTCATTTATTAAATGCAGTCCCAATCCGTTCACAAATAAGTGAACCCTATCGCTCATCTCTGCTACCATGTGGGGAGCATACCTTGCCAGAGAGTCAAACTGCATACTGTACTCTCGTACATTCATATTTCCCTGCTTAAGGTTCAAGAACTTATCGGCCTTGGCTCGAAGTACCTCAACTGGCAGGTAGTGGTGGAGCATTTGGACCCCTGGATCTCTCCCAACCGTTATACCAGAACACTGCTAAGTTCCGTAATCGGTAAGAAGCCAGTTCTACTACCTCCGTGTCACTGGCATGCATAACCCGCAGTGTGCGGTGTATCTGATCAATGAAATCATGCGGGTCTTCCTTAGGATCAGACCCGGTAAACACTGGAGTATCCAAATTGATGAAGTCGCGGACCCTCGTACTAACCGGTCTCTCAGTAGTACCGGCATTCTGCCTCCGAGCCTGAGAAGCTACCAGGCTAGTCAACAATTGCACCGCAGTCCTCAGGTCCCGGTCCGTAGCATCAGAAGAAGGGACTGGGGAAGCTGGGCGGCTTCTAATATCCTCTGGGGGAGGAGGAGTAGAGGAAGTCTGAGAAGGCGTCTCACTTTGGCCCTCCACCGCGTAGGGCACCTGACTGGTCCCTTCCCCGGCATTTATATCGAGCCATCCACTATTTGCTTGCTTCCTAGCCGAAGGCATCGCTGTAGGAAAACAAGGCAAGTATTAGAGATGAACACTTACGACTCAGCTCCATGCACGATCTAGATTCCGAAAGAAGGTAATATTCCTAAATGTCAGGTAGCCTCCTGATTATAAAATGTGGCGCGCAACACACCCATAATCAAGACCCTACTAGACACGGCTCATAGACAAATCCCTAGGACACAACCCTGCTCTATACCAATTTCTGTCACGACCCAACCGGAGGGCCGCGACAGGGCACCGGACGCTGCTTGTAGAGCGCCGGCGTACCCTTTATATCTGCTATCTTACTTTTTTTGTTATCTACAAAAGCCTGTCATACGCATGTAGTTTTGAACAACATCACATTAGGCAGAAACGTCATACCATGACATAAGTATAATTGTATACATGGTGTGCCAACGAGACTACAGTGCAAAAACTATACAACATATTACATATGCCGACGAGGCAGTACAACCGTACATGAGTCAACCCAACACTGGTCTATACATACATCAACATTTGTCTATTGAGCCTCTACAAGAACATACACTAAGCAACCTATGTCGGAACAGGGCTCCGACATGCCCTACATATCTACACAAAGTGCATACCAAGGCTGTAGCAAGTCCGGAAGATGAATCTTGCTAATATCTGCTGAACTGGTAGCCTACTGCGGTAGGGGAGCTCCGTCTATCAATCTATTAGGACCTGCAGACGACATGCAGTGTCCACGAATAAAGGACGTCAGTACGGATAATGTACTGAGTATGTAAGACAGGAAACACAATATAAGAAAAATGATATAAGCATCAGGATAGAAACATATAACCTTTATAACATTATCATATACATGTTTATTACCATTATTATCGTCTTATACTCTTGCCTCTGTGGGCTTGTCATTTTCATATACATTTATTGTTACCGTAACCGTTTACATACTCGTTACCTCATACAATCGCGTACGCCTCCATGGGCTCATCATCATCATACGTCTCTGTGGGCTCATCATCATATGCCTCTGTGGGCTCATCATCATCATATCATAGCATGCCTTACCCGGCCATACTAGGCGCGGTCATAACATACCCGGCCTTCATTAGGCGCGGTCATACGAATTCAATCACACACATATATACACGTAATACATTGCGAGCTCATTTATAAACATGTGTTCCAAACCCTTTTTAGTGACATGCATTTATTATCCCTTCTTTCACATATAGATAACAATACCTCCTTAACGTGAGCTTTATAAGACTCCAGGATTACCATCAACATTAATATCATAACAACAAGAGCAATTCTTCCATAGAGGGAAACAATACAAGTAATCCTAACTTCTAGGAATAGAGTATTCTTTTGGGGCTCGTTCATGGCATTGAATTCAATAGGAGTCGTGCAAAGAAAGAACGGTATAGTCTTACATACCTGGTACTTACTGCGCCAGTTCTCGAGCTACGCAATTTGCTACAATTCCTTAGTCTACATTTAAGGAACAGTTCAATCGTTACTCACTACGCGGACCGCAAATGTGGCATCTTCCATCGCAAAATGGAACAGAGTTCTGGGCTGAATCCGTGTCTGAAATGCAACCAGAATGCGATCGCATTCCTTAGTCTACATTTTCATTATGCGGTCCGCATACTGGACGCATATTTGACACAATCTCAGCCCAGAAATCTGTCTCACTTTGCGATCTTGGCACTGGATATGCAGTCCGCATTTGTACTTTGCGGTTCGCATATCTAGCTATGCGACACCTTTGTTCTTTTTCTTAACCTTAAACTATTTTCCGGGCTCTTGGATCCTCATATGTAAACTATTTCACAGTGTATTTTAATGTACGAATTTACGGGTTGTAACACAAGTCTGCCTTGAAGTCCAGAAAAATGAAAGTAGTGGAAGAAGAAGAATGCAATGGAGAAGAAGAAGAAGAATCTGATGTAGAGAAGGACAAGATGGTTAAGTTTCGGAAAAGAACCATCTTGAAAGGTAGATTCCTCAGGAACCTGGAGGAGGAAGGCATGGTGATGCTGCTGGAGAAGTTACAATTGCAGGGTTGGAAGGACATGGTCCTTCAGATGGATGGAAAGCTTGCTAGAACTGAGATTGTGGAGTTCATGCTAACTGTGAGATCAAACATGGCAGAGTCACCAGTGTGGTGAAAGGGGTAATAGTAAGTTTTGATGACAAGGAATTAGGAGAGATCTTAGGTGTACCTGTTGCAGGGTACAATAATGACAAGAAACTCAAATGCTAGAGAATCTCCCTACCGCCCTTGCCATTACTAGGAAGTTTGGTGACAATAAATAAGAGCTTGAGCCAAAGGCCATATACAAAAGTGAGATGAAGCCATCCCACAAAGTGCTGTTCGAATTTGTTAACAAAGTTGTGCTGCCTAGGCAGGAAAGGAGGCACATTGCCACATTCATGGACCTGGTCCTTATGGAATGTCTGGAAAATGGAAGGCAAATCAATTGGCCTGGATTTATCATCTAGCTTCTCGATAAGGTTCTAACTGGCACCAAAACTCATGCCATACCATATGGGTTAATTCTCACGTCTGTACTTGCACACTTCAAGGTACCATCAAGAAATGGGAAGTTGGTACAAGCAAGGATCACTTTGGGGCAAATACTTCGACTGCTTGTGACTATGAAGTCCACACCATTCCCAAAGAACCTAGTTCATCCAAGAAGGTACCTGTGAACAGCAAAGTGCGAGCCTTGGTGCAAGAGAGTGGAGCTAAGAATGCTGAAATTGAAAGGCTGAAGAAGAGGTTGGCATAAGTAGAAACTGAGAGAGATGCTCTCAGAACTGAGCTTGCAAAGGAGAAGGAGAAGAATGATGGCATTCTTCATGATATGCTGAAACTGCTTCAAGCCAAGAACCAAGAACCTGGTCCTTCCCCGCCTTAAGACCTTCCTAGCCTAGTTAGCCAAACCAGTGACCCAGATGGAAATTTTTTTATTCTTTTTGCTCATGATCCAATGTTTTTATTTCTCTTTATGCTTTTTGGATGACTAGTATCAATGATAATCAACTGTTTTTGTGCTCTAACTGTTTGTTGATGCTTTTTAGATGGCTAATATCATTAGATTGATAAATGATGCTTGACTCCATGATTACATTTGAAGTAGCCCTAGTGGCCATGAGTAATTTCTACTAAAATCTAGTTATCTAACATAATTATGCAACTTTTTGATGATGCCAAAAGGGGAAGATATGTTGTGCTTTTTACTTTGGACTGTGATGTTTATAACCTAATAAACCTGGTACTTGATGATTAGTGACTTGAAATGAAAAGTGTTCTAACCTTGTGTTGATGTTTAGCTGAGTTGAAACAGGGCTTAATGCTTATGAAAATCACAAAGTTTGTCATCATCAAAAAGGGAGATTTTGTTGGCCCAAGTGAAATTTTTTTTGATGATTGACAAAGGAACTCAAGCATGAACCAGGTCCATACACAGTGTATACAGTTACAGGAAGAATTCGAGCATAAGGGATGCACATGAAGGAGATAAGCTCAAGTTGTTATATCTGATATCTCCTGATCGAAAAGGTTGCATAAGTGATAAAGAGAAGAACTCCTTACTCGAGAGAACTCTATTCTAGATAAGGGAGGAGTTAGAAGTTGAAGATAACTAGAACTCTTCCACCAAGGAAGAGTAGCATTAGAACTCTAGTTATTTCCCATTCTACTAACTCTATATATTGCAGGATGTTCTCACTTTACAGGGACACACAAACGCTGAAGTTAAACATGAGTTGAGAGCAAAATAGCAAGGCATTTTGCAAATAATTCTTGTGTGATTCAAGTGTGCGAACCTGAAGCTACATGAACCAAATAGAAGAACCAGTTCCAAGTGTCTGTCTTTTATTCTAGTTCAATTGTAGTAGGGCTTTTCAAATTGTACCTTTCAGCTTTATCTAGAGGCAATTGTATTAAGTACTCTGAGTATTCAAGTTAGAGTTAATTTAAAGTTGTCGCAACAGTTAGAGGCTGGTTGCCACAACGGGATTAGAGGTAATCCTTAGGTTTACAAAGAGTTTTGTAAATGCTTGTTTGGCTCAGCGATTTAGTGAAATGTTAGGGAAAATCCTATTGAGTAGTAGGTCGTGGTTTTTTCACCTTTTTGAGCCGGGTGTTTTCCATGTAAAAAATATTTGTGTTCTTTCCTTTCCGCATTTTACTATTTCTGCAACAACAGTATAAGGAATACATAGAAGAATCAGTGAACGCGAAAATTGGACACCACACAAATCACCCTTTTATTTTGTGGCATTGAAGTATAAAACGTCATATACATTATAGGTTTAATTTATCACTTAATCATAATAAATTTATATGGTTTGGCGAAACTATCGGAGATGCGCATAAATCTTTACCCTGCGTCAAGTGACTTGAATCTATCCATCATCTCAACCCAAAAGCAAATTTTCACTATTTTGATATGTCCATTTTGATTATTGTACCTATATGAGTTTTTACGGCTTTAAGTTTGTCACCATCATCAACTCACAAGATTGGGGGAAAATTGAAAGTATAAGTGATGCAGATAGACAAACTGTTCTGTTCATCCTTTCATATAGTAAAATGCAAGTTAATTGAACTACCCCTGCTTACATCAACTAAAGGTAAGTTCTGTCGTTAACACCTCGACACTGCTTTTTCAGGGGGCTTCGTTGATGACTTCTGTTCACAATATAGGGGGCAAATTGAAGGTATAATTGATGCTGCTAGACAAACTGTTCTATTCATCCTTTCATATAGGGCTGTGCATAATTTGGTAAATACCGAATTACTAAATCGAAATCAAAAATTTTGGTGGTATTCCATATTTTAGTATTCGGTATGATATTTAATTTAAGTTTTAAAAAATATTGGTATTAGGTATGGTATTTAATATTTTAAAATAAAATACCGATACCGTACGGAAATATATATTATATTACACAATACACATATAATTAATTATAACATAAATATAAAAATCTAAAATTTTAATTTCTTTTATTCTCTAAATTCATCAATTAACTCTAAGTAAGTAACAAGACATTTCTTATGATCAAATTTATTCTTTTATGTACAATTTTCTCTCTCTGGGTTAATATTTGCTAGTCTTGGAGAAAACTTTTGTCAACTAATGTTTTTAGTTTTTTACTTTTGAATACTTTAATTTAAAATATTACAGTCTATGACTTTATGCACTAGTTAGTATTTTAACCGAATAAATCGAAGTTACCAAATCGAATAAACCGAAACCGAAAGGAGAAAAACGAACCATACCGAATTTAATTAGGTACAGTATTAGTATTACATTTTAAAAAATCGAATACCAAAAATACCGAAACGAAATATCTAAATACCGTACCATACTGACGAACACCTCCACTCTCATATAGTAAAATGCAAAATTTTGAACTACCTCTACTTGCACCAACTAAAGGTAAGTTCTATGGTATTTACCTTTGACACTGCTTTTTAAGGGAGGCTTCATCGATGACTTCTGCTCACATTTTCTGTGTGTTGGCATGTTGCTGTGCACTAGTCCAGGAACAGAGGGAAGGGGAGATTAGGAGATTTTCAGGTGCCAATTATTCACCTAAGTGATTAATTTTTCTTAATTTGAAGTAAATCCTATCGTGCTAATTGTTTGTTAAAACTGAATTTTTTGCACAAGACTTCTGAACACCAACACAAGGCCTCCACCATCCCAACACATGAAATCCTAAGCTCCTTCAGATTACATGGACATTACTGCACTCAGTTTCACATTGTTTAGTCCTCCTTTCTAATTGTAATTATGAATGCATATTCTTACACCCTCATCAATGTGTACAACTGATCTGATTTTTATTTCTCTTTATTTTCTAATGTTGTCCCATTGGAGGCCGTCACCACAAAATCCTTCTTCATTTAAGCCCCCACTTTTAGTAACAACGCATTCCAATTAATTCAACAAAGGGATAAAAGATAAATCACCAAGTCTTCTTTGTTCAGAAAATTAAAACACACTTTGAGCTTTTTTTTTGTCTTGCTCCCTCAGCTTTTTATATTATGATTAAACCCCAGAAAGTGAAAAAAGGAAATGAAACAAATTAAAGCACCTAATTACAATAAATGAAAGGCCTAAGCCTGTGAAATAAATGTCTTAAAAAACTTGAAGTTTAGTCAGGGTCATCATCTGGTAAATCTGCAGTCCAGTCTAACTTCTTGTCCATTACCACTTATGCTACTCATCTTGATCATAGAATTAGCGAACGCTTTAAAGAACTCTTCTTGGGAGCTAGCATACTTTGAAACAAGTCTTTTTGTCCTTGAAGTTGTGAGTAAAGATTCATCAGAAGAGAAAAGGCTCTTTCCCTTCATTAGTAGCTTGTAGTAGGCGTTGTCAAATAAGGTTGTAGTAGAATCTATTGTGGCACCTGCATTTTTGACCTTGTTGTGCATGGGGCAAACATTCTGTAGACGGGATGCAAATGATATTTGTAGTGTTGGATCAATGTCGTGACTATTGTCAAACTTGTGGATTCTGTTTTGGAAGGAAGAACAATGAGAGAATCCAAGAGTGTGGCCTCCTGTTAGCAGAGTAAGAAAGAACTTTAATTTGTTAACAAGGAGAAATCTTGAGTCGCTGTAACCAGTCTAGGAAATATTAAATTTTTTCTTGAGCCAAGAAGAGAAGAAGAGGCAGATCTAGAATTTCAAACAGGGAGTAAGCTTGCTACCATTTTATGACAGTAACAAATTTTTTGTATCTACATGTGCTCAGGTACGTGTTTGTTTATTTAGTTATATATAGTTCAAATTGAGAGCCATGAATACGACCAATAGAAGAATATGGAGTTGCTTACCTGAAAGTGCAACCAAATCATCCAAAGAAAGGCCTCTTTGGGCAAAGTTCTGTTGCAGTTGAGATATGTTGAAGGTGGGAGAAGGTAATTGTCTGGTTTCAGCAGCCTTGGAGATTCTTCCATCTTTTCTACCTTTTGGCACATTCCAAGTAGGACCTCCAGACTGGACACAAGATATATGCCCAATAAATAATTTCACATTAGTGGAGAAGTAATATTGCTTTTCGTTTTTGGTTGCTAGGAATAGTTTTTATGGTAATATCATGTTTATTTTTATTTGCCAGCAATGAATAGTTTAACAATAGATATATAGAGCTTACAAGAGCAACAACATCTCTAGCAGCGAGAGCTAAAATATCAGCACAAGAGACCACTCCAGGGCACAAATCCTCAATTTGTTTCTTAACAACGTCAATGACATAGAATGCGTGCAATGAAATGTTAGGGGGTCCATCTTTTTCTGCTTTGTTGTTTCTTGTTGAGTTCAGGAGCACAGAGCCATCACAACCCTATAAAACCATAAATAGTTAGTTAATATTGTGCCCGTCATAACTCCTAAGAAAAGCGACAACATAAAATTATCACAACAAAAAGAAATGCATTCTTGGCAAGTCACACTATGAATAAATGAGAGTTGTTTGTTGGTCCTCAGGGCAGCGGAAAAAATAGGAAGTTTGATATTTATTTCTCGTTTCATTTTATATGAGTATGTTTGACTAGGAAATTAGGAGCTTAAGAGGGAGAAAAGCTAATGGCACGTACTAAACTACCCTTAGAGTTGTGGTCTAAACACATCATGCATTTCAATGGTTATAAGAGCACGTTATTCAGGATAAGAAGAAAAGTGTAAATTTATAGAAGTTCCAAACATAGAAAGATGGCATTCTTTTTGTAATAGACTAAAAATGAAAGAGTGACATATAAAAGGAAACACACAGAAAAATAAATAAAGTACATAACAAAGTAATTAGAGAAGTGGAAAATTACTCTAATGAAACAATCATGGAAGTGCATCCTTAAAAGCGCAGCAGGAACAGTTTTGTCATTCAACATGGCTTTCTTGACAACTTTGGTGATGATTGACTCGGCCTTGGGGCATGTATTCTCATAGTAATTGGAGCTTAGGGCGTTCACTGCAGTACTGGAAAACAATGCAAAAGCAAAGACGAGAGCAATAAGACATGATCTAGGTACTGCCATAATAACTACTTATTTTCGCCAAATTTAGCCTATCTTTCTTTATGCTTAATTTAGACTTTGCACTTTGCTGTGAGACCTAAGGAGCCATACAACGTGCATTTAAAGGGTAGAGATCGTACTAGAGGGCAAAAGACTACACAAAGAGTTGTTACTGGAATTGGTTAGGTTTGTTAGCAAGTTTGGTCAGCTAGAACCATTAAAGTGATTTGGAACAAGAGCAATTTGATATTCTTACTAATTAAATTTGTTCTGCCTTGTGAAGCTGCACGTTCATTTTCTTAAGTCTGAAGTGATCTCAATGATTACTGGTTTTGGTTGCCACATAGAAACTAGTTGATAAGTTATGTATGCTTTTTCATATTTTGATGATCTAACAAATTTTATGATAAGAATCAGGAAATTTGTTACACATTTTCAAGGTGACAAAGCACAACAAATCTCAAATCGGGCACAAGTTCCAACAGTTAGAGTCAAAGAGATGACAAAGGGAACAAATGGACAATTAGTTCCCTTGTTGACTGTACCAGTCAACTTTCCACTGCTGTAAAGTTGCTGCAACTGTTTCTCTGCACACATGCAACAGTATGAACAGTGCAACAATCACTCTATGGGGAATGCCGCATCATCCAAGTGACATCACCTGGAGATTATTAACATGAAGCAACGAAGAAAACACATACTTACACATCCGAGAATCAATCAAGTTTTCTCAAAAAGTGTGTTGCCATCTTGCAAGTGACTTCCAGGCTTCAAGAACAAAGAACAACATAACGAATGACCAGTTTCCAGCATTGTGTTATTATATATCCTTAGTTGTGTTGCACCTTTGTTAAAGAGATTTACTTGTAATTCCTACTTAGTTTAGCTAGAAGTACTGTGTAGGAAACCATTTGTAAAATCATAAACCTTGTGTTTGTGTCTTGGCTAGAGTTAGTTGAGTTGTGAGCTTTGTAATAGAGCTATTACAAAGAGGCTTGTAATAGAGTTATTAAAGTGAGTGAGGGATTAAGAGTTTAATTCTTAGGTTACAATAGGTTATAATCTAAAAGTTGCTTGGTTAGTGAAGTTGAAATCCTACGAGTGTATGTCGTGATTTTTAATCCCGTGAGCTGAGAGTTTTCCACGTAAAACTCTGCTGTGTCATTTATTTATCTCTTATTGTGTGTATTATGTGGGAACTGATAGAGAACCTGTTTCTCTATATAGTTTGGTGGACCCTAAGTTTCGATCACTAGTAAGAATTATGCCATTGTTTGTTCAAGTACATGCGATCAGTATGTCTGATGGATTAATGGAGGCGAATCCAAAATTTTAAATTTGATAAATACAATATACCTTAGTATACAGCGGTGGAGACATCCTTCTAGAAGGGTGTCCTGAACTTTGCCGAATTTTTTACTAGATATATATACTTACTTTAAATTAGTGTCTAATAAATGGAGTAATATTTTTTTTTCCTAAATAAAATAACACTTCCTGTGTCCCATTTTATAGTGGTATCATTAGAAACTCTCATTTGGTAGATTTTTTAGAAAATTCTGTAGGCATGCAGTGGCTTTAAAGTTAGTTATATCGCTTCTATAAGTCAATAACGAGTTCTTGTTATTAGGTCACAGAAAGCGTAGGAACAAGCTTCTGCTTAAAGCTTCCGTTTTAGGTTTGAATAGCAGTTGGAAAGTGCGGTTTTTGAGGCGAGCAAAATGACCGAACTTTTACTACTCTAATCAAAGAATGTTATTGTTGAATTGGTCGATAGGTTTGAACTAATAAAGTATAGATTGATTAATGACTATATTACAGTTGCAGAAAATTCTAATATCACATGACCAAGTTAAGTAGAAGCATGTTATGCCGTGCCATTCTGTAAGAGCTCTGAATTTTATTCTTGTGTTATAAAATATAGAATCTGGCCAACTACTTTTGTCACCATGGTATCCAGGAAAAACTTATCTACATTCTGTTTACATCAATCTATTGAATACATAATTTTCTTCTTCACATGCATTGTTTTTACTAAATCATTAACTAATACACATTGTTCTCGCTTTAATTTATCATGAATTTATCATTTAATCATGATAAATTAATATGATTTGATGAACACACCGCCTGTATCTAAATTGACTTGAATCTATCCAGCATCTCACCAAAAATCAATCTTTCTCTATTTTGAAGAGGAATGAACTGAAGCCATCTAAGAAATTTGTAACTTTGGGCATGTCCATCTTTATTTTTGTACCAAATTGAGTTTTTAATGCTCTAGGTTTGCCACTATCACCAAAAAGGAAAAGGAAAAAAATAAAAAATAAACACGCTTCACTGTATTCACCAATTCTTGTTTGCTACAAGACAGAAATATATGTACTGAATGATAAACAGGAATATTTGGTACCAGATGTATTACAAGAAAATTGTCATATTACAAGAGTACAAGAAAGGGGAAATCAAAAGTATAATTATGCAACTGTCTTATTCATCCTTTCATATCGTAAAATACAAAAAAATGAACTGCCCTACTTAAACCAATACGTAATTGTTTTCTGTTTTTCACCAGATTTATTTGGACTAGACCACCAACTCCTCATAGTCAAGTCACTCCAGAATTAATCTTCAATTCCTCCTTGAGATTCTCTTTCTCCAATAGTATATATATCTGAATAAAAGCAAAAGAAAAATGGGCGGGCTGCCTTCTGTAAAAAGTAAGCACGCCGCTGCCTAAGAACCCAAGAACTCTAAAATCATATTCTTTGAGCATTTTCTGTATATCAGAACTGAGTGTGGCTTGAGAATGTCTGTCCAAATTTCCAACCAGCTGGAACAACATTTAAGAATGTTTTTGTGACACCATCAGTGGTAGTGACCTTAAAAGATATAGATTGTCCATCAAGATATGCATTGGATTGCCAACTTGCTCCCCAATTCCTAGACATGGTCAACCAGTTTGTGTTTGAGCCTTTGATTTGAACAGATTGAACAGATCCTGCCCCTGCTACATTGCTTACCAAGACTAGTTCAAAATAGTCCCTTCCATTGATTGTGAATCTAACTCCATGCTTCTTCTTGCAAGGAACCCTGCTCCACAAAAACCATCAAGTATGTCAAATGAATTTGTCTGTTAAAAATGTAAAGGACTCAAAGCTACGATTTAAAGTTTATGGGTTCAGTATTCTAGTCTTTTTAAGTTACTGGGTTTTCTACAAATTATTTGTACATATTAATGAATTTTATAAGACAAATACAAAATTTAGACCAAAGTTACTGGGTTCAGCCAAACACGTAAGTTAGGTCTCTTGCTCTGCCCCTGGAAAGACTTATGTAAAATGCAACCCCAAAATCTAATTTATAAGGTGAAAAGTGTCTTAAGACCATATAAGGTGATAACATCTCATTCTCTCAGTCAATATGAGATGTTCTAGCACCTTAAGAAGGGTGAAGTGTGAACAATATAACATGGAAGCCTAATATTGGTTAAATCATGAAATACGAATATACATGCATCTGATACCATATAAAAAAATGGACATTGGACCTAACTCAATCTCAAAATTAGCATATAAGATGAGAACTGCCCGAGACTATACGAAGATACAATGTTCCATTCCCTCAATCAAAACGGAATGTTCTAACATTATCTTTAGAACTTTACTACTATTAACCCTGCCAAGAATCTTGACAACACTTAATGGAACTAATCTCATTTAGAATCAAGATTGTGTCATTCTATGGACTAATAATATGTAAACGAAGAATGAGGACTACCTTTTGTAAAGCACAGGAACAATGCCTCCTTTGTAAATGCCAATCTTTTCCCAAGCAGGTTGAGCCATGTCAAAGTGGGGACGAGGGGGGTTACACCAGCCTCCATTGTTACTAGGGAGATTGTAATTTGGTGGGCAAAAGTTTGTAGCTGTAATTGTAACAGATACTCCTTTCTTGCACCATGCGGGGTCTGCCTTATAATCGCAGATTATCTTGTAGCATTGGCCACAGGATCCTCCATCGTTGAACAATGCAGTGCTCAATGCTGCTGTCCTTGTTCCATACCCTGTTGAATACAAGTTGCCATATCCACAAGCACCCCCTAAAGAAAGGCAAATCACTTGTTAATACTCAAGGTTCTAGTAATTACAAGGTCTTAGTATGATGTAGAGAAACGTTGTCTTTAGAGATGGATCCCGACATACAAGTAGTGGGTGCACCTGGTCTCGAATGGAGTAAAAGAAATTTTAAATATTTGTTTTTTGATAAATGTGTATGTACAGAAGAGGTGCACCTACTACATTAAAATCATGGATCTGTCTCTGACTACCTACCCATTGTGCCAGAAGCATCAGCTCCACCATAAAATGTGGCATGAGCACTTGACCATCCAGAATCTGCTGAAAAACCATTTGCACTTAAGAAAAGGGTGCACAAACACATTATGAATCCCAGTGTTAAAATGCCATTGTTGGCCATTTTCTTAGTGGAAGAAAATTGAGGAATTGGAACTATGATAAACTTTTCTGCAGTACTGACATAACCAAGAAAAGTGATTGCTACTTAAATAGGTCCACTGTTTATTGATACAACCACCTCACATGTGATCGCTGCAACTAGGGGGAAGACAACAAATAAGAACTTTTAATATAAAATTGAATTATCTCTGAAGAAAACTGAAGATTTCAGACCTCATTCAATTATTCCCACGTTCAACTTCGTAGCCCACATGGTTTTCCCAAGTGAGAAGCTGTGCATGCATCAAAAACTCATCTCACTTTGTTCAATTTGTCATATTTTTCTAATGTTCTTTCTTGGTTCTTTATGAAATAAGGCTAACACATTCAATGTTCTATTACCAAGTAGAGAATAATTTTTCTGTCAAATTGTGATGTTACCTCACATGGCTTTGATTGACCTACATGCTTCTGAGTTCTGTCTTATCATTATTATCTGTAAATGCACGTGGTGAGGCCTCTGTTATTTATATTATAGCTAGGGCACTTATTACTTTCTACATCAGATATTAGCTAGGAGTATAACTTAAGCATCATTAGTTACCAAAAAGAGATTGTTGCCTAAGATCCATGTACAAATGAATGTCATTATGTCACTATTACTTAATATTTGAAGAGTCACACAGTATTTTCATTTTTTATGATTTGTAATTTTTTAAAATACAATTTAATTATAAGAACTGTGATTTATGATACTTTTCATATATGATATCTAAATATGCAAAGTATGTTGTGATAAACTTAACAAACAACGTAATTTCTAAATATACAAAAGTTGGCTTAATAAACATAAGAAACCTACGTCTGGGACGCACTGAAAAATAGGGCATTAATTCTTGCCCATCGTATTCTGTCCGTGACAGATGGAGTAATATTTCCTGGAACATGGAAATCTATCCATCTACATAAATCCAAAGTTAAATTAAATCGCAAATAAAATCATCTTAAAAATCGATTTGTAATTGATTTAGTACTCTTTGGTGTAAACTTAAAAAAAGAAACTTTTACTTAATTTGATATATTAAGCTAGAAAAGGATGAAGACTGAAGCGAAATCGAACTAAATTGACACATCTCTGCCACTTCGTTAATTTTAGTTTATATATATAAAAGCTATTTTTATAGAAAATTTTTAAATAAATGGCTCCTCGTACGTGGGTTGCAATCGTTCTAATGGTAATTAGACATATTCATGATCCTTGTTCTACTCTTCTTCTTTTGGAAATTGGGTTATTGTAGGCCAAGACTAACTCATACTCGTTATTTATGCCAATTCAATAAATACATGAAATATGTCTTCGCACTCTTATTACTAAATTATAATCAATTAATCTATACATTCTCATCTTAATAATGACTTTATAAAAGGACATCGCGTACACAAAGCATCCCGCATTCATGCAGAGTTCAGGGAAAGACCGCACTCCAAAGGGTGTGATGTATAAAGTCTACCCTAATGCAAGCATTAGCGACTGCTTTCACAGCTCGAACTCGTAACTTACATGTCACAAGGAAATAACTCTATCGTTGCTCTAAGACTCCCCTTATCATAATATATAACTTAATCATGGTAATTATATATTAGTAGGCTTCTTGGCACAGCATTTTGTAACACATGTTTGAAGGAATCACCTGAATCTGCATCTTCATTTAGTATAGCCAAATTAAACAAAGTAATTAATCCAATTAATCAGATTAACTTCTTGTGTGGTCGGCATTTGTTGGCTGATCGTGCTTTTTCATGATAGATTCCAAGCTGTTACCTTAAGAGACAGCAGGGCGTGTTTGTGGAGAAAAAGAAGAGAGTTTCTTTAGATCCTTGAACTTTATTGATAAAAAATAAGTTAATGATATATCCTTGAAAATGAAAAAATTTAATTTTGTTTCAAAACTTAACAACTATGAACTGTACATGTGATTAATTATCTTCTCCACAATAAAGCACATCAAAGTTGATTCTAAATTTCAATAAACCATTTGTTTGGATTAAAATATTGGTGAATGGGAAATAGAGGGAAGAAAGTGAAGGGCAAGTGAGCTCCCTTTTGCTTTGAAAAGAGCAAGTGTCCCTTATTGGTGGTGGAAAGAAAAGGGAATGTGCTTATATTGAGAAAGCACTTCTCTTGGTGATAAATGGGTTGGAAAGAAAGTAAGCCTCGCGATGTCGTCACCGCTCGACTTTGAATATTTTAAACAGGAATCTTTCTCGCCTGTGGTTCGCTGTTTCACTGATGTTTCTGGTACCGATACTCTGATGAGTTAAATCGTTTTATCCTGGGAGGATAATAGTCCAGCACCTCGGGTACTTGAGGGGAATAATTTCCTTAAGGACACATTGTGCATTCAGTAGGCTCGATTTTATTCCGAGATTTATCTTCAGATTCTGCTTCTGATTATATACATTTATGCTATACTACTATTTTTCTGTTTCTGTTTTTTCTATTACAGAAATATTACTTCTTTTTTTAAAAATATATTATAGCACTATAGCTTGGTTAACAATCTTAATGAAATTATTAATATACTGTAATCTATATTCTGCTTTGGAGAGTAAAATCTTTGTGGTTTTCTACTCCGTCTAAAATTTTCTATTTCTGATTTGAAGACATAAAAACTTCATCGAAGTATTAAAGTTTCATCGTTTTATTGTGATATTATATATACAAAACTTTGATTTTTGTTTATTAAACGTATCATTTATCATTAATTACAATACTGTTTACTGTTCTATTTTCTGCCATTAATTGAACTCTTTTGTTGTGGACAGTGAGAAATGGCAATTGATAATGGAAATTCTTCTACGACTATTGCGGCAACGACGATAGCCTCGTCAAGCCGAACTGCTGTACCACCGGCGGAAAAACCAAAGAAATTTTCTGGAGCCAACTTTAAAGGATGGCAGCAAAGGGTGTTCTTTTGGCTTACCACACTTAGTATGCAGAAGGTCATCAGTGAAGACCCTCAAGTGCCTGCCGACGACATGCCAAACAATGAGAAGTTTATGATTGTTGAGGCGTGGAAACAGGCAGACTTTCTTTGCAAAGGCTACATCCTAACTGCTTTGGAGGATATGACTTGTACAATGACTACAGTGCTATGAAAACTTCGAAAGAATTATGGGACGCACTTGAGAATTAGTATAAGACTGAAGATGCATGCTTGAAAAAGTTTGTGGTTGCCAAGTTTCTAGACTATAAAATGATAGACAGCTAAACCGTTGGAATCCAAGTTCAAGAGCTTCAACTTATTTTTCACGACCTTATTGCTGAAGGTATGGAAGTGAATGAAGCATTTCAAGTGGCTGCAATAATTGAAATCGTGGAGAGATTTCAAAAACTATTTAAAGCACAAGCGCAAAGGGACAGGCCAACATAGTGGAGAAAATGGATGACATTGATGATCTGTGTGCAATGCTTTCGAAATGAAACTTAGTTGGAAATCTGAAGGAGTGGTGGATTGACGCTGGAGCCACTCGACATGTTTGTGCTGTCAAAGAAGCATTTTCCACTTACTCTACTGCTGGTCCCAAAGAAGAGCTTTCCATGAGAAATACTGCAACAGCCAAGATTGAGGGTTATGGGAAGATATTCCTGAAGATAACTTCCGGTAAGGTGTTAACGCTCAACAACGTTCTTCATGTTCCTACTATTAGGAAAAGTTTTGGTTTCAACTTCTTTACTTGTTAAGAATGGATTCAAATGTGTATTTGTATCTGACAAGGTTTTTGTAAGCCAGAATGATATGTATGTTGGAAAGGGCTACCTCACAGAGGGCCTTTTCAAACTCAATGTAATAGTTGTTAACAGTACTAATAAAATTTCAGCTTCTTCTTATTTATTGGATTCAAATAATTTATGGCATATTTGTTTAGGACATGTCAATTATAAAACATTTTGGAAGTTAATTAATTTAGAAGTATTTTCTAAATTCTAGTGTAAAAAATCAAAATGTAAAATATGTGTTGAATCTATGTTTGTAAAACATCCTTATAAGTCTGTTGAAAGAAATTCAAATCCTTTAGACTTAATCCATACTGACATTTGTGATATGAAGTCAACACCATCTCGTGGTGGAAAAAAGTATTTTATAACTTTTATTGACGATTGTACTCGATATTGTTTTGTTTATTTGCTTAATGGTAAGGATGAAGCAATTGAAGTGTTTAAGCAATACAAGAATGAAATGGAGAATCAATTAAATAAAAAGTTTAAAATGATTAGAAGTGATAGGGGTGGAGAATACTAATCTCCGTTTGCAGAAATATATTCGGAATATGGAATTATCCACAAACTACTACCCCTACACACCTCAATCCAATGGAATTGCGGAAAAGAAAAATCAGACATTAAAGGAAATAATGAATGCCTTATTAATAAGCTCCGGTTTACCGCAGAATTTGTGGGGGGAAGTTATCCTTACAACTAACCAAATACTCAATAGATTACCCCACAACAAAACACAATCTATTCTATATGAAAAATGAAGAGGAAGAAAACCCAACTTGAAATATTTCAAGCTGTGGGGGTGTTTAGCAAAGGTACAAGTACCTTTACCCAAAAGGGTAAAGATCAGACCAAAAATTGTGGATTGTATTTTTATTGGATATGCTACAAATTGTAAAGCATGTCGGTTTTTGGTTCATAAATCTAATAATCCCGAAATTCATGTTAATACGGTAATTGAATCAGATAATGCTGAATTCTTTGAAAGCATCTATCCGTATAAAACTAAATGTGAGTCGTTAAATGAAAGATCTAAACGACCATGGGAAAAACCAAAGGAAAATACTCCAAGTAAAGAGGATCCAAGGCGTAGCAAACGTCAAAGAACATCTACTTCCTTTGGACCAGATTTTGTGAAACTCTTGCTTGAAAATGAGGCTCAAACTTTCAAAGCAGCTATGTCATCTTCGGATTTAGCATTTTGAAAAGAGGCAGTAAATAGTAAGATTCAATCAATTTTGGATAACCATACATGGGAATTGGTTGATCTTCCTCCAGGAAATAAGTCTTTAGGTTCGAAATGAATCTTTAAACGGAAAATGAAAAGCTGATGGCACTATTGATAAATATAAGGCAAGACTTGTTATCAAAGATAATAGGCAAAAGGAAGGCCTTGATTACTTTGACACTTACTCGCCAGTAACGAGAATAACATCTATTGGGGTGTTAGTGGCACTGATGGCCGTGTATGGTCTTGAAATCCATCAAATGGATGTTAAAACAACTTTCTTAAATGGAGAATTGGAGGAAGAGATTTACATGGAATAACCTGAGGGTTTTGTGGTTCTGGGTAAAGAAAAGAAAGTGTGCAAACTTGTTAAGTCGCTTTATGAACTTAAACAAGCATCCAAACAATAGTATGCCAAATTTGACCAAACAATGTTGGCAAATGGGTTTAGAATCAACGAGTGTGATAAATGTATTTACATTAAAAATACTCCATGTCATGAAGTCATTATTTATTTATATGTTGATGACATGTTGATAAAGAACAAAGATATGGCAGACATAGATGCTACTAAGCGCATGCTGGCTAGCAAACTCGACACAAAAAACATAGGAGTTATTGATGTGATCTTAGGAATCAGAATTCACAAGATACCACAAGGTCTAGCATTATCACAGTGTCACTACATTGAAAACGTACTTGACAAGTTCAAGTATTTGAATTTCAAGATTGCCAAGACTCCAATTGGCGTGAGTTATGCACTTCAAAAGAATGAAGGTGAAAGTGACTCACAACTGGAGTATGCAAGAGTATTTGGAAGTTTGATGTATATCATGAAATGCACGCGATCAGATATAACATGTGCTATTAGCAAACTGAGCCGGTTTACAAGTAATCTCAATCAAATACATTGGATGGCAATGAAACGAGTTTTAGGGTATCTGAAACATACCCAAGACTATGCTCTGCATTATAACAAATATCCCTCCGTGATTGAGGGATATAGTGATGCAAATTGGATCACAAGGTCATTTGAAGTTAAATCCACGAGTGGATATGTTTTACAATTGGGGGTGGAGCAGTGTCTTGGAAATCATCCAAACAAACGTGCATCGCCCTTCTACATGGAATTTGAATTTATAGCTTTAGATAAGGCCGGTGAAAAAGCTGAATGGCTCCGGAATTTCTTGGAAGGTATTCCATTTTGGCCCAAACCTTGATAGTCAAGCGGTAATAGGCAGGGCAGGGAGCGTTATGTATAACGAAAAATCTCGTTACATACAACGGAGACACAATACCGTTAGACAACTACTCCCTAGTGGTGTTATCACGATTGACTACGTAAAGTCAAGAGATAACGTATCGGATCCACTTACAAAAGGCCTATCTAGAGAGGCAGTTGAAAGATCATCGAAGTGAATGGGATTAAGGCCTAGGGCAAGTCATCATGGTGCTAACTCTACCTAGCAGACTGGAGATTCCAAGAGCTAGGTTCAAAGAGATCAAAAAAAGTTATGACTGACGGTTTCAACATTGTCAAATAACTCAACCCATTCTCGTGATGCAGACAATCTTTAGAAATCAGGGTAAAGCATTAAGGCTTTTTGATGAGTCAATAAAGTTTAAAGCTTTTTAATGATTTGCTAAGTCTGGCAGGACATGACCAGATAGTGTGTCTATAGGATTTCACGTTTAGAAATCACCTATGTAAGTGTGAAGTGTAAGCCGCTTCAAGGGGAATGAAAGTAAAGGCCCATTGTCTAAGAACTCATGAAACCAAGCGGTGTTCATGGCTGAATCGAACACAACCGTGAGAACCATAGATGGTTAAGGGTTGATGTGTGACTTTTGTTGTCTAGTTATATAACAAAACTCGACGGTTCAAAGATATCAAATCTACCGGTTGACCGAGTATATCTGATATAGGTTCACTACGGAAAAGTTCAAAGGGAAACCTACTTATCCAAATGTAATTCATCCTTGCATATAAATTACACACTCTTCCGTGTATTCCTTTGTCTTATAGCCATTCCCCATTCATGTGGGGGATTGTTGGATTAAAAGATTGGTGAACGGGAAATGGAGGGAAGAAAGTGAAGGAAAGGTGAGCTCCCTTTTGCTTTGGAAAGAGCAAGTGTCCCTCATTGGTGGTGGAAAGAAAAGTAAATGTGCTTATATTGAGAAAGCACTTCCCTTTGTGTTAAATGGGTTGTAAAGAAAGTACGCCTCATGTCGTCGTCGTCGTCGTTGTCGCTCGCTCGACTTTGGCTTCAGCGTCGGATTCGGATTTGGTCAACGATTGATTGATTAATCTTTTGGACAAAACGCGACGTGACCCGGTCCATTTTTTTTCCGAATTATTTTAAATTAACTTCCCGAAATATTTTAAATGGCAATTGTTTCCGCCTGTTCCAATAGCTATGGCTGTTTCTAAAAGGTTGCAAATCAAAGTGTAAATCAGCCAACAGTTAATCTTAGTTCATTATCATTTCAAATTAAAGTGTAAATCATCCTGGGTAAAGTTAACTAAACATTACTTGAACAATATTTGAATCCAACTCATATGGAAACGATAATTTTATTAAGATATCTTTAGTTAACGAGCATTAATTTTCTAGTTGTGTTTTGCGCGGGTCATGTGCCCAAGTTAAACAAAGAAATTAATCCAACTAATTAGATTAATTTCTTGTGTGGTCGGTATTTGTTGGCTGATCGTGCGCTTTCATGATTGATTCCAAATTGTTTCCTTAAGAGATGGCATGGCATATGTGGAGGAAAAGATGAGAGTTTCTTTAGATCCTTGGACTTTATTGATAATAATAAGTTAATGATGTATCCTTGAACATGAAAAAAACTTAATTTGTGCAAATCTTAACAACTATGAACTGTACATATGATTATCTTCTCCACCATAAAGCACATCAAAGTATATTCTAAAGTACTTTAAGATGATGAAAATTTCTAAAAAAAAAAAAACCAAAGTACATTAAAGGAGCCACTTTTCCATGCAGAGTGAAGGAGACCGTCTTTCATCTAAGATAAAATAAAATATAGTCTGTTTTTTCATCTGAGTGGACTATTCTCTTTTTATGAAGTTCAAAAAATGAGAGATATTTTGTTTAGACCATAGATCATTATCCTTCCAACTTATGATAAGATCAAGAAAGGGTGTTTTAAATACTATATTTCTTAATTATAAATCAATTACATCAAGTAGAGGACTTTTAATGATTAAACAAGTTGCAACTTATTTCTCCTAATAAACTCGAATTGCTCCAATATATTTAAGGGTGAATCACACAATATCCACAAAAATAAAATTATTTAACCTTTCCTATTCATTTATTTTTTTACCCATCAAACTAATTATTTTTCTTACCCATGATAACTTTTGTGGGTAATTTCCTCTTTTTTCTCCTTTTCTTTTTTATTTTTCTGCTTCTTTTCTTTTTTCTTTCTTTTCTCCTTTTCTTTTTTCTCGTTTTCTTCTTATTTTTTTCTTTTTCTCCTTTTCTGTTTATTTATTTTTTTGGCCCAGATTATATTATTATTATTATTATTATTATTATTATTATTATTATTATTATTATTATTATTACCGTAATTTAATTTCACACTCAATTTTGGCTCCTTTTTTATTTATTTATTTTTTTCCTTTTTTTTTCTTTATTTCTTGTTCTCTTTTCTAATTTCATTTAACTCCTTTTTCTTTTATTTGTTTCTCTCTTCATAATCTAATTTTATTTATTTTATTTTTTTGCTCTTTTTATTTTTCTTCTTTATTTATACAATAAGAAAAGATAACTGATATAGTAAATATTTGTTCACCTTGTTTAAATATAACTAGTATAATATATATTTTTCTTATTTTTTTATATTCAATTATTACAACAACTTATAAATTATAACTGGTTTCTCTTCTCTTTTTTGCCTTCATTTTCTTTTTTCTTTTTTAATTTTATTTATTATTATTTCAAATTATTTTTTATTTCCTTTTTTCATAATCTAATTCTGCACACATTTTTTGCTCCTTTAATTTTGTTCTTTTTATTTATTTATATTTTTATATATTAATTATTAGAGAATAACTTACTTTAGCATATAGAATAAAAATAATATATTAGTAGTAGTTTAAGTATATTATTGCAGTATACTATGGCACTCAAATGCTATATATCATATACTGATGGAGTATATAATATCGAGAACCCTGTTAGAAAATTACAAAATGACCCATTAAACATTTTGTTTGAAAAATTAAAATATTATCAAATTTAACTATATTGTTAGATTATATCATATATTGTAATAGCATACTGTTGTAATAAATTATACATTATTGAATTAAATATTATATACCAGAATGGTATATAGTATGTTATTTTGGTATATAGTACAAATTGGTCTTGGTATATAGTATGTTATTTTGGTATATAATATAAATTGGTCTTCTTCGCTAATTCAACTCAATTTAAACCTAATTTTCAAAAATATACTTTAGAATTTTTACCAAATTGACTCAAACTTTAGCCACAACCTTCAATCAAATATTTCAAACTAAATATATTGGTTTAAGAGAAAAAATGAGAAAACATGGAAACTCTGTTGAAAAGTTGAAAAAGAACTCAATGAAAATTTTAAAAAATTCTAAAAGGACCAAATTTTAATAGTTGTTACATTGTATATTATACTGTATAGTATATCATTGGATCAATGAACTGTATACCAAAATGGTATATTGTATATCATATTAGTATACAGTACAAATTCTTCTTTGCCAATTCAACACAATAAATTATACACTATTGAATTAAATATTATACACCAAATGGTATATAGTATGTTAATTTGGTATATAGATCAAATTAGTTATTTTCGCTAGTTCAACTCAATTTTAATTTTAATTTTAAAAATCTACTCCATAATTTATTATGTTGACTTAAACGTTAGCCACAATCTCCAATCAAATATTTCAAACTAAATATTTTGGTTTAAAAAAAAATGGAAAGAAAGTATGAGAACTCCGTTGAAAAGTTGTTGAAGGACTCAATGAAAGTTTCAAAAAATTCTAAAAGGACCAAACTATAATAGTATACTGTAATAGTATACAGTTGGAACGAACTGTATACCAAAATGATATATAATTTTAGTATACAGTACAAATTCTTCTTCGCCAGTTTAAATGATATATACTATGTTATTTTGGTATATAAGACAAATTAGTCTTCTTTGCTAGTTCAACTTAATTTCAACTTAAATTTTAAAAATCTACTCTGAAATTTTACCAAATTGACTCAAACTTTAGCCAGAACCTCCAATCAATATTAAAACTAAATAGTTTGGCTTAAGAAAAATATTTTAAAAAAATATGAGAACTTTGTTGAAAATTTGAAAAAGGACCCAATGAAAATTTTCAATATTTTTATAAAGGACCAAATTAAAACAATATACTATTACATTATACTGCTAGAATGAATTGTATACTAAAATAGTATATTTTTATACTTTTTTGAAATACAACACAGATTCATCTTCTTTGTTAGCTCAACTCAATTTTAACCTAAATTTCATTATCAAACTGACTCAAACTTCAGCCACAATCTCTAATCAATATTCAAACTAAATGATATGGTTTTAGAATTTTTTTTGAAAACCCATAAGAAATCCGTTGAAAAATAAAAATGGGACCCAATGGGAAAGTTTAAAAAGGGCACAATATACTATTGTATTTTATTATATACTATAACAATATACTGTTGGAATGAATTATATACCGAAATAGTATATTTGTATGCCATTTGGTATATTATACAAATTCGTCTTCTTCGCTTGTTCAATTATATTTCAACTAAAATTTCTAAAATCTACTGCAAAATATCCACCTGATTGACTTAAACTTTAGCTACAACCTCCAATCAACTTTTCAAACAATCCCCATGCAGAATCGGATAAGAACAATTAAAACTCAAGCAAGCCAAGTTTATGAGTTTCAAGCTTCAAGGTGCTTCAATGGTGGATTTAAATTTTTTTACATTAAATATCCGAAAATCAGCATCAAAGATACAATCTACACATCAAAGAACAATAACTAACGAATTTCAATAGTAAAACAATATGAAAAATCAGATATGACATTTTGAGCTCATTCATATGGAATTTCAATTATTTTTTTTCAAATTTGAAATAATATCTATTATTTTTATATGATAATGACTAATAATCAGTTGAAAAGAAGATTATTACGGTATAGTACTCTTGGCAACAATGATAGAGGTTTATGATGGTATTTACATGATTGTAGATTTTTAAAATGGAAAAGAAAGATTATCAGGCGGTCAAATAAAGTTGAAATGAGTAGGCTTGTAATTAGTTTTAGTTAAAAATATATATATTATAATAAGTTTAATTCTGGACAAAGACGGATAAATACTTTGATTTTAATAAGTAGCTGGGGTAGTCCAATAATGTTCAATTGCCAATTCGATTATAGCCACCTGTCCAGTTAAAATCAAACTGCTTGGATTACTCCTAGCTTTGGGGGTGCTTGAAATAATTAATTAGGCAGAAAAATTCAAAAAGAAAATTGCTAACCATAGTTAAAGTTACGGTAGACTTCAACGGTTCTACAGCTGTCAAGCAAGGAAAAGAAAGTAGCAATCTAACATATATCCTTTTGTATTATTTTATTATCCAATAATAAAGTACGAAATACTAAAAGGTAAAAGAAGATTTTTTTTCCCGGATATTCTGCTCAATAATACACAATTATGTTGTATTAGTGAAAAATAAATTTATCACGTAAACCAATAATATAGTGACAAGTGGCACAAAAATTGAAGCAATAAAGAAAAATGAAGAACATAGAAGGCATAAGTAACACCTACAGGATTGACTACGAGGATACTAAAGGATACCGTGTTTATTAGCTGAAAAAGAAGAAACAAGTACAGAGTGGATAATTAAGGATACTAAAGGTCACGAAGATAGAAAGATCATTAATAATTACGAATATGAAAAAATATTAGCATAATCTTTAATTATGTGAGATGTTGTTATTGTATTAACCATTACAAATCACTCATGTAACAGGTAATTAAAGTAATAAATGTTAGTAACGGACCGGAATTAAATAGGGCGAAGCAGTTATGAATTGTACCCTTATATAAATTCCCTTATCATATCTTGTATCCCTATTGAAAAAATCACACAATAATATTATCAATTGTCAATATTCTTACTATACTATGTCATTGAAAGATCTTGTACTTTTCTATTGGAAGGAGGCTACGATTATCAATAAGATTTTTTCTTCCTTATTCTTTCGGTCTTGCTTTCCATTATTCTTTACTCTATTATATTAGAAAGAGTAAAGTAAAATTAGTTACTAAAAACCCGAAATTTTTTTTTTATTTTTTGGTTAAACGCATGTGTTCTCTTGTAAATCTCGGATTCCATTTTTCCTTTTTACATTCTTGCTATACAAATTTTCGGCTCAAGATCTACAGGATCAAGCTCTTTTTGTAGATCTACTTCAGGGGTAGTATTCACGCTTATCCCAAAGTCGGCCATTACACTTTAAAAGAACATATTATCATATTAGACTAACTAAAACGGTAAACGATAAACGCGTATAAAAGAACAAACAAATTGAGCAGTTTTATATTCAAAGGGAATCTTATAGATACAAGTTGGAGTTCAATAGTTCTTAGGTATTTTCATTATGAAAAGCCAACCGATAAATAAATAAAGAAAAACTGACATTCTTGCTTTTTCTGATCTTTTTTATGCGGACATGGAAAAATATTGGAGTAGTAAAATAGTAAAATGAATAACTCAAATATATAGAAATAATCATCTATAAAATAAAATTAGACAATAAGTGCACCAAAAGAAAAAAAGAAGAGTTTTGGACCTTTTTCTTCCAGAGTTTCACTGCTCCACCATTAGAGTTGACAAGAACATCAAAACAACTTTTGCTTCTTAGAAAAAGAATAAAAAATGATTCATGTGATATTTTTAAAAATATATAGTTAAATAGTAAAACAGGTAGTGTCCATATATCTAACGATACATAAGATCAATTTAAAAAGGAATGAGATCAGAATATCAGTTTTGGCGGGTTACAACAAATTCTAATGATCCTGACATAGCATTACCCGCCATGGAGTTTGAGCCGTTGAAGTCTACAGTAACTTTAACTATGGTTAACAATATTCTTTTGAAAATTTTCTGTCTTATTAATTATTTCAAGTACCCCAAAGTTTGGAGTAATCTAAGCCATAGATTTTAATTGGACAGGTGGCAATATCTAATTAGTAATTGAACATTACTAGACTTAGATATACTGGAAGAAATCCGGACCCAATAAACTCGAGCTACTCAGAATTATCATTACTAGCTAGCTTCCCCAAAATATGGTACTGTATAGGTCAATTGGCTAACAAATATTTCAGCTTTTAAAACATAGACATTCTATATCAGCAGAAGTCTGAGGAATAAGATAATTATAAAATTCATATCGGTCCACAAGTTTATCCGTTTACAACTCCGAGACCCAGCAGTCTAGAATTGTTTACTCGTAAAACGATATAATTGAATTTATACGTAGTTTATAAATAAGAGAATAGATTTGATCCTAAAATGATAAATGAATTAGACAAAAATATAAGACTTAGCATTAAAATCGAGATAAGATGATAAAGATCTTGAGCCCGGGAACAGAGCTTCTGGAGGCAATAAAAACAACATAAATAAGCAAGAAAGTAAAATGTTATTGAGCTTTGAACAAAGTGAAGTATATGCTTGTCAGAAAATTCGTCTCATACAATTATGGTAGAGCTCACTATTTATAATTGTACCTAGGGAACAAGGTCCTAGGATCAAGCCTCTCTTAAATGATAATTGTGCGGGCCATTGAAGAGTGTGTAATGGTAGACAGTAAATACTTTATTCTCTGTAACGGGCCGTGCACTTAATACTATAGAATATTTTTCATTAAATTCTACTAGGTGGTAGGCATGTACTTTGCCTTTATGAATATCATTCTCTCCGGTAACAAGCGAGATCACTGCCCTCGGGTAGGGGTGGGCATAATACCGACCGAATCGAAAAAATCGGCCGAACCGAAAATTTCGGTTTATTCGATTTCGGTTTTTCGGTCGATTTGCAGTTTATAATTTTTAAAAGTTCGATTTCCGATTTTAAACGGTTCGGTTTTCCGGTTTAACCAAAAAATCGAACTTTGGTTTTTGACTCTTAGTTTCTGAAATGTGAAATCTGAAGCCCAAGGCCAATCCCTAATCTGAAGCCCAAGGCCAATCCCTAATCTGAAGCCCATCCCTAAAATTCTGCAAGCCCAACCTAGGTACCCCTAACGTTAATTCCTAAGAACAACAACCCTAATCCTCTTATTTTCGACCTTCCTCACTCCTCACTCCTCAGTTCCTCACTTCCTCTATTCCTCAGAGGCTCAGAAGTCAGACCTCAATTGTCAATCCTCACTCTTCAGTTCCTCACCACTCACGAGTCACGACCCAGTACCCACCTACCACTGCCGAGTGCCGACTTGAGGTTCTACTTTCAGTTCCTCACGAGAAGTGGCGACGTCCTCACCAGTACCTCCGAAATTAGGTTCAACTATGCCTCGTGATCCTAAAATTTTGAAGCATGGTTATTTTCTGGATTTTAACAATCTCCTCGGGTATTTGTCTATCTTTATTTTTCCTTTATGCTACCATTTTTTGGTTTTACTTCAACCCGAACTCTTGGGAACATGATCTGTGTAGTAGGTTTTCAAGTTGCTAAAATCTGAAGTGAAAATCATATGCTTCTAGTAGGACATCATCTGTGTAGTAGCAACAGCCATCTGTGTAGTAGCAGGCTAGCAGCAGCCATCTGTGTAGCAGCAGCCAGCAGCAGTAGCAGTAGCCAGCAGCAGCAGCAGCAGCAGCAGCAGCCATCTGTGTAGTATACTTCATCTGTGTAGTAGTAGCAGTAGCCAGCAGCAGCAGCGGTAGCCACCAGCAGTAGTAGCCAGCAGCAGCAGCTGGTATTTTTATATTCCCATTACGTTCTTGGTGCTGTTTTTTTGTGGATAAAAGTACCTTACAAAGAAGTTACTTTAGCTGCATTTTTCCTTCAAGTGATTTGCTAGCTTCGTGGTAATTTGGTTCTAGTTTTAGCAGTAGCACTCTATGTTAGTTGGTTCTGATTTAGCAACACTCTGTGTTAGTTAGCTTTGTGGTAATTTGTTCTGATTTACAAATGCTCTATGATAATACTAGTTTTTAGAGTCCTGTGTGTCATGGTATGGTGATAATTTGGTTTGCATGGTAAGCTATTCTGGTTTTATTCCACAAGCTTAGGATTTTCCTTATTACAGGTGTTAGTTGACATGATCAGAGTGCCAGATTGGGCATTCGAAGCTGCTGGCCGGAGATAAGAGGCATAGGCCAAGATGCTGCTTCATACATCCAGGACTTTAATTCCCTGGAATTACTTTTGTTATATATGCTGTAATAAATTATTATATGCAGCTACTGCTTATTCCTTATTGTATACTTTTGTATGCATAACTTATTGTGGTTGAGTATTTGATTGTTGTGGTTGACTAGTTGTGGTTGTACTGATTAAATTGTGGTTGAGAATTTGATTAAATTGTGGCTGTTTTTACAGGGTAACAATAGCTCATAATTACGGGACTAAGTTACAGTTCACCAATTGTAGCATGTGGTTGTTTTGAGTAGCATGTTGAACATATTGAATCTACATCGGATATAAAAATCTTGAACCGTTAATAACCAAAAAACTAAACCGGAAATAACCGAACCTTAAAAAAGCCGCACCTAGGTGTTTGCCTAATGGGATAAAGGCTTGAATGCTTGTTTTGTTGACTGGGGGTGTATTATAGCTATCAAATCTAAATTACCCACTCAATATCTCTCTATCAGAGAGTGATTTTGCCCAATTTAGCTTTCTCAAGACCAAATAGGTATAACTCAAAACAGTTGATAAGAACTCAAGTCGGATTATTACTATCTCTAGGTTGAACCCTTTAATTGGGTTAATCAAACTCTCAATTGATCTAATTCCTTATTAGCTAAGTTATCCTAGACTAAGTCTCTCTTTCTCAAGTAGAGACTAAGTCAAATAGGCATGAACTAATGTTTGCAACCATTAATTCCACAATTGAAGCATGAACTAAGCTAAATAGTAAAACACCTAATCATAAACAAGCACTAAATTAGATACCCATAAGGTTTACACATTAGTGTTGGGTTACAACCTTAGTAAAAATCTAGATACTCATACTTGGGTTTGAAGAAAATAGAGAAGAATAACTAACTAAAGTCATAATGGAAGCTAAAAAATAATTAAATTTATTGTAAATGCACCAGAACAAAGTAAAACTTCCTAAATAAGCAAAGAAAAACGGCTATAGTAACTTCAGAGGTTCAAACTTGACCTAATTTTTTGAAACTCGTCTATTTATACAAGGCAGAAAATATCAGACAAAAATACCCCTCGGGAGGTTCTGCGGTCGCATAATTCCATGTGCCTATCCGCAGATTTCTTCATCTGGCAGGAACTGGAGTTCTGCGGTCGCACAATTCTGAACTGCGGCCGCGAGGCATTCTTCTACGGCCGTACATTTCTGGATTGCGGCCGAAGGGAAACTCTTCTACGGTCCGTAGATTTACAATTGCGGCCGCACAATTCTTGTGCAGTCCGCAATTCACTGAGGCTCTGGACTTGGTCTTTTTGCATACTCTCTGATCTTCGACTCTTAGCCCAGCTTTGTGGCCGCACAATTCATGTGCCGTCCCCAATTTGCATAAATGTCTGCTAATTTTTCCTTCTTTATTTGCGGCCGTAGATGGAATTCTGCGGTGCGCAATTTCTTCTGCGCCGGCAGAATTTCTTCTGTGGACCGCACATTGTGTGCTCCTGTACCCTTTATTGCCTTGTGCTTGGACTGTTACTTTTTGAGTCGGATTTCATCTGGGGAGCCCAATTTCCAGCATTCCTGCAATTTTGCACAATTTCATTAGTTTAGGGAACACAATTCAATGCTTTTAGACTAAACAAAAGCTAAAAGGCGCTAATAAGTACTCAAAATCCCCACTTATCAAATCCCCCAAACTTAAGTCTTTGTTTGTTCTCAAGAAAATAAATTAGTTCCCACCTCCAAAAGTTAAGGATCATTTCAGTAAGTAGAAGGTGAGCCATCCACACATCAGTTGGGACCAACAATTACCCACACTACTCATGTATTATCAACAAGGCGACAAGTTAAACATTTATGCACATATATTTGAGCTTCAAGAATTGACTTCATTCATCAAGGATTCTTGTTCTATCATGTAGGTCATGGTGGACCCGAAACTCTTCCTCCTCTACTTTCCATTTGCTTGGCTCACTTAAGAAATTTAGCACTTAATACAAAGATTTATGAAAGGTTCACTCATCTCTCTCTAGAGAATGTCGCAAGTATTCAAGTACCATACGCTTGCCCCTCATGTAGCTCGCCACTAATGTAAGCCCACTCGGCTTGAAATCAAGTAGTGCATCTTTTGGGATGTAATTAAGGCTTTTGGATTAAGGTTGGATACAATATGAGTGATTGGTTACACCTTTCCTTAAGCACTCCATTTTTCATTTCTCGGCTCACACTTTGGCAATTCTTTGAGGCACTTTCTTTTCCTTGGGGGACTGGAGAGATTTAACATCACTCTTTCTTGATCATTACATTAATTTTATCCCTCTTTGATTTATCCATGTTTGGGATCATTACCTCTTCTTGAATCCCTTCAACTCTTCCACTTATTCACTTTTTTTTTTTTTGCATTTTTCTTTTTGTTCTTTTCTTTTCTTTGCCTTTCCTTCTCATCATTTCTTTTCTCTTTTTGTGCTTTGATACCTTTTTCAATCCTCGTCTCTCCCCCAAACTTACATATTTAGCCAATTTTTTCACAAGAGTGTTAAGGAAAGCTTGGGTGCAAAGAGAAGGTTACGACCAAACGGGTAAAGGCTTGTAACATAGTTGTCAAATGAGAAAGGCTCGAGGCTCAAAGGGGTTGACTAGGGATCACAACATTTGTAGACAATAGAAACTCAAACGGGCCAAGGAAATCCTACAATCACTTCTCAAGCCTAGCAGAACTTAGTATTTCTCCTTGAAACACATTCGGGGCAAGCTCTGGACCTTTCGCACGGGTAGTTGGACTAGCAACAAAGCATCTCACCCCTCATGCAACTGGATTGTTAAAGATGATAGAGTCGAGGACCCACAACGACCACATTCAAGATTGAACATCACTATGGTTCAAATAAACCACTCGATGGTTGCCAAAGTCAACACAAGAGTCATAGAGTCACTAACTAGAGCTATTTCTTTCAAAAACCTTGTTTCTAACCATGGGCACGTAGTTAAGTGTGTGGTACCAATTGAAGCATGTTTCACTCTTCGATCATTACTTAATTAGGTATTTTTATTCATTACCACTACTATTATTACCTAAATACCAAAAACGGAATCATTCCCTTAAGAAGGTTGTCACGCTATCCATCGTTGGGATGAGCCACCCCGTTCACACAATAACTACCTTTGGAAAGAACTGTGGCATTAAGAAAACTAAAGGCTTATTATCTACTAGAACATATAAAGAAGCTACTAAATCAAACAAAGAAGCTACTAATTCAAACTAAGAACTCACAAAGAAACAAAAATGAAGAAGCTAATAAACAAAAACTACTGAATATACATAATGAGAGAAAAAGAGAGAATACATACAGAATACGAAAGAGAAAAAAGATAATATCAAGTTAATACAGACCAATTGTCTCAGATTGTATCAAATAATATCAAATAAACTCTGTCCCTCCCCTCCCCCCCCCCCCC